>MJUT01044425.1:800632-815460 GCA_002080005.1 Gigantidas platifrons | reverse complement strand
TTCTCTACCAATAACATATTTGTTTAACAACATATTTCTCTACCAATAACATATTTGTTTAACAACAGATTTCTCCACCAATAATAGATTTGTTTAACAACATATTTCTCTACCAATAACAGATTTGTTTAACAACAGATTTCTCTACCAATAACAGATTTGTTTTAGCAACAGATTTATCTCCCAATAACATATTTGTTTAACAACATATTTCTCTACCAATAACATATTTGTTTAACAACAGATTTCTCCACCAATAATAGATTTGTTTAACAACATATTTCTCTACCAATAACAGATTTGTTTAACAACAGATTTCTCTTCCAATAACAGATTTGTGTAACAACAGATTTCTCTACCAATAAAAGATTGGTCTTTTTGTATGAGAGGACAATATAATGATGTATAACACTTACGTGAGTTATCATCTAGATCAGCATATCATTTGAGCAAAACAAGACAAAAGTTAAATAATCTTCTATTAAGTATTCCTTAAAACATCAAGAATCGAGGAAAATTTTGAAAGGTTTTAAAAAGGTGACACATTCTTAGAAAAGTCAGTTCGTAAAAGGCATCGCTAACAAGTTCATGTATGAGAGTAATGATCTCTACTTAAACAAATCATCATAGACCACTCATCCGAAAGCTACACGTTTTTCAGATTGGCTTTGTCGGAACTGATTCGTCTCACTTGTTATTTAATGTATTGAACTCATTGAATGCCAGAGTTTCAAAGACAAAACAAAAATTGTTCAACGTAGTACAGAGGATGGTACAAATTCTTCGTTTACCATTCAACAAAACCTAACCGAATTTACAAATTTTATTTTACAGGAACTGAAGTCATGCAGCTGTTGTTGTTTTTTTGTTTTTTGTTTTTTTTTGTTTTGTTTTTTTGTTTGTTTGTTTTTTTTATTTATTTATTGTTTCATTTTTTTAAGGATTTCACACACTAAACATGGCTTTATAGGGTGGGTCGGAAGGGAGAAATGGTAGACATTTATTTCGCGACTCGTACAATATGCACGTAATGTAAATATATTAATGTTACTAGTATCAAATTTAGAGCGAGTTTCTGGAATAACCTTCATCAGGTGTCAAAATCGGCTGATGTGTAAGTGACATATATTTTTTACTGAAGACTCTCTTCTATGTTAATAATAATTGATTGTTAGCAATATAAACATCGTAGTTGTCCTATTATTTGGAAATGAAAATTTCTGAAATATAAAATATCTCGTATAAACATATGTGTATACAACTTGATATAATATTCTGAGCTTTTGTGTACTCATTAGAAGCTTTCTATACGGTGTTTTCATCTGTCAAACAAATTATTTCTTATAGGATACCAACTACCTAAGCCAAAAAGGTTGTATGGCTCTCATCATGAATATGGCTATCACTACTTTTCTCAGTATATGATATTCTACCATTCATGTTCCCGATATAAGAAGAGTTTGAAGTACCAAAGGGTTAATCAAAATCAGTATATCGAAGAAGAACAGACAACACAATGACCAAAAGAAAAAGTACAAAAGGACAAACAAGGATCTACAAAACATATATATAAAACGAAAGATCGAGTAACACGAACCCCACTAAAAACTGTCAGAATTTTGTTTCATTAAAACCAATTAGTATCAATGATCATCTCCCACACTGATATTTAGTCGCTTTTGGCTTTCCTATTTATATCCCTTCTTTTTATTCAACAACATCTTGCACATACACTTCGTATGTTCTGCATTCTACATTAATGTATGTGTGTTAGTATGAGAAGTTCAGACATTCTTATGATAAAAAAAATATCTACAAAACAATGGATAGGATTTAATGGTTGTTCGTTTTGCTACTATTATAGAAATATTTTCATTAAAATAATGTTGATATATATCACGAAGTGTACCGGTGATGAAGCAGGAACTGTTTACCCTTCCGGACCACCTGAGTTCACCCATGGTTTTAATGGGGTTTGTGTGTTTTCTTTTTTTTTGTAGTGTTTTGGAAATCAATGTTTGTACTTTATATTTTGGGCATTATATTGTTTTCTCTCTTCGATTTACGGCTTCTGATTACACCTTTCATATCTTCAACATTTTCTTTAGTGAATGAACTACTAAATGATATGCCTTAGAGTTAGTTGAAACAATATTGTTGTGTTATTGGTGCTCACCCTGTCATTGTCAGCAATTATTTAGTTATCAAGATGACAATTGAAGCAGATGGTGTTATGTTTGTGGTCAGAACCGAACAATCTTAACCACCATTTGATCACCCATGACACCAAGTTTTACCATTTATCGAAGTTATCTATTTCTGCACTGGGTACCAATAACGTGCAATAAAGGGACATTTCGCTACTTGATTTGAAACATGGGTTCGTTAACTTTAAAGGCTCCTGTGGGAAATGCTGAATGAAGAATATCCGTTAGTGAGTTGTATCGAAACCTCTATATGTATTACTACTTACCAGTTTTAATATGATATTCTCATTTTAAGTTTTGATATGCATGAACATTAGAGAAATCCGAAGGGACAATCAAGAATTGACAATCCAGAAACATAGGCAACATTTATTCTGGTTGTGCATAATACACGTTAAAACTATTACATACAATTCTTATATTTAAAAAAATCATAAGACTTACACCGTGTTTTACCCTACCACAGTATTGTGCCTATCTAAATCAGGAGCTTGATTTCCATATTATATGTCGTGCTATTTATTATTTGCAATGCTTTGAGGTGAGAAGGTTTTTTCCGTTTTGTTGATATTGCTGGAATTGTTGATCATTACTGTTTAAACTTTCTTTATATACACTCCGACAAAAGTTAAGCACCACCCTATATTTTTATCGATATATTTTTTTATATCAATACTGTTAAAACAATACAATAGATATCACCATTTTTCTTACACTTCTTAAAAGACAACACCAAGGGCTCTAAAATTACCAATCTATCAAGTATTTATCATCCTGAAAGACGTGACTATGGCGTGGCAAAAATGGGGTTCAAAGCAGGCGCTGGAAAAACGTAAAACCAGCTTGCCTTTGATGGAAATTTTTAACATTGCATTAAAATGCAGATTCTTCAGATTTTAAGAACTTTTAAATGCATCTATTGTGCGGATGTGTAAGGCATAAAAATCAATAACGAATATATCCACCGCGTTTATTGGGAAGTTCTGTAACACGCCTCGTCATGCTTCGCACAATACGCCTAATTCGTTCTTGGGGGAACTGTTGCCACTCCTGTAAGATAGCAGTTCTTAATTCGTCAATATTTTGACTTTTGGGTTGCGTTGGTTAATTTTTCGGCTAATAAAGTCCCATACATGCTCTATAGGGTTGATATCTGGCGACATCGCAGGCCATGGAATTGTCTGAACAGCCTCTTGCTGTACAAAAAAAATGTTGTACAATTCGTCAGACCAGTGGACCCGTCTCCATGTGCGAATAGTCCACCCCAAATGATCATGTGACTAGTCAATCGAGCATGGCGATGACGTAATGTCAACTGTGGACGTTTTATGGGTCGTCGCGCTCTCATTCCCTGATAGTGGAGGCGTCTGATTACAGTGCGTGTGCTAATGTGGCCTCCAAACGCTAAATTACCATGAAGTGCACCAGCTTTACTAAACGGCCGTTGCCGCGCCCGTCTGGATATGAGCCGGTCCTCTCTCGGCGTCGTTTTGCGAGGTCTACCTGCACGTGGACGGTCAGTAACATTCTCCGTTTGACGAAAACGCTGCATCAGTCGTACAATGATGGAATGGTTAACACTGAAGTGGTCTGCCACCCTTCTATGGCTAAAACCACCGTTATGCATGCCAACAGCTTGTCACCTTTCTGGTATGGTTAATTTTCGTCTCACCATACCAAACCAATAGAAAATGAAACTTAAAACTCTACATAAAAAAATCAGCTTTCGTTTGCAAACACAAATGTTGAAAAGTACACGTGGCACTCTACACACCCTGTCATATACACATAAATAAAATTCGATCAATAACCTGTTTCACAGGTAAGAAAATATGTATGTACAGGTAACGAAAACAGCAAACCGATTTGAAATAAGTTCATTATTAGAAAATATATTATTGAAACAAGTCAGGTGGTGATTAACTTTTGTCGGACTGTATATAGCATTATTCACTTCATGTCTCCTACCATTGTGTTCAAACAGTTTATTCAACATCCTCATTTAATGTCAATAACTAGGACATATGTATTAATTGATAGGGAAATAACTGTCTACACATAGCATGACGTTTAATTTTTATTTTTGGTTTTTTACTAAGAATTAAAAATACCTCAAAATTAATTAAGTCTAATTATATGCACAAAGTTCCAATTGTATTATCTTTAAATATTGTACAGACCATAAACATATTAAACGCAAAAAAAGCAATATCAACAGAATGATTTCTATAAAAGTAAGAATATTTATTTTTATTTAAAAATAAATTTTTGCAATTTCCCAGCATTACCTTTTTTGTGAATTATTATATAACTTACCATGATTTTTTTTAATTTATTTTTTATTAACGTTTGATATGGTTCTTTGAGATTGCCTTTGAAAATTGTATATTGCTGATACATATTGAATAGTCGCCTATAAGAGATTGTATAGCTTATCATAAAGATAAGATATATAATATGAGATTTAAATAATGTATTTTTTTTTATTTATTGCTTGTTTTAACAAATTTCCAATTAGATTCTGGACTTGTTCGTAGATTGTTTTATTTTTGTTTTTCATTTATTGCTTTAATTTACTTGCTGATCGGAGATTGTTTTATTTTTGTTTTTCATTTATTGCTTTACTTTACTTGCTGATCGTAGATTGTTTTATTTTTGTTTTTCATTTATTGCTTTACTTTGCTTGCTGTACCAACCTTGATATACACTAAAAATGTCTACATATCGCTATATATATACAGAATATTAGGCATTTTGTTTTTGGGACTGACTTTATCACGGGGTATATCAGGTGAGCCGGAACGGCGAGCCTGATATACCTCGTTATAAAGTCAGTCCCAATGTTACGAGATACTCTGGATTATCCATTCTTGATTGTCCTTTCGGTTTTCTAAAACGTTTTACTTAGCTCCGCCATTTTCATAGAAGTGAAGCCAGAAAAAAATGAACGGAGTGTTAGCGGTATTAATTTGGCCTGATTTTCGATTGAATTTTTAGAACAGTACGGAGACGTTTTTTTTTATATATCGGAGAATATCGATTCGAGCACTACCGGCAGCATATGAACTAAAGAATACTGTGGTACGTACAACACACTTTATATTTGGACATATGTAAACATATGGTTTTTGTTGTTTTCTTTTTTTTTTTTAGATTTTTTAATATTTATTTATTTATTTATATTTATTACATACTTAGTTAAAATAAAGGCATTTTTGTATGACCAATATGACCGGAAGTAAACTGTCCATATTTTCACACCCCGGGAAAATAACCGGTTATTAGGTGCCCCTCGTGCGTTTCAGACAAAATAAACAACTTCCGGTGTTTATGTCTGCACATGTTGGAAGTATATAATAAATAGTTTAATACATGGGCATTTCCATATTGACCTGGTTATCATCCCTCGACCCATATTGGCCCTCTACTTCGTCTCAGGCCAATATGGAAATGCCCATGTATTAATTTGTATTTATTTATTTTTATTGTAAGGTATTTGCTACCATATCAATGTAGCATGTCATGGAATAAGATGTAGAAATGTAGTATGAAGCTGGTATTAATTGTGAAATGAAAGTAAACGGTGAAATTTGGCAAAACATACCAATAGAAACAATCGCGGAAACACCGATCGTACAAATCATATACATATGTGAGGAAAATAGATGAATAAGATACATATACTATTAAGCGTCACTAGTTGCCTTAATTAGGGTTAGATGTTGGGTTATGGTGCTTAACGCCACTTTCTACAATGCTTCGCATATGGCGTGACGGTCAGTGTTATAGGTGGAGGAAACCACCGACAAACTTTATCACATAATGTTGTATCAAATACACCTAGTCTGAGCGAGATTCGTACTCACAACATTAGTGGTGATAATCACTAATTGCACAGGTAGTTATAAATCCAACTACCATGCGATCACGGCCATGACGGACATTGTATCTAGGATTAATATCCAAAATTAATGGTAAATCCTCCATCTGCTTGCATGATAGATTTCAATCCATTCTAATTATCGCTGCATAACATCCATCCAAGCTGACGACCTTCTGTAAATATATAACACTTACAGTCACGACCTCGAAATCTCCGCCTCATTTTTATTATACAATATGGTTATTATTTATCGTTCTATGAGTACAAAGCGGGAGAGGGGTATTGGGAACATGTCTGTGATCATTTTCTATAGTTAGAATGTGGTAATATCTAGGAAAAAAACATGTAAAAATTTTTTTTTTTTTTTTACATATATGCAAATTTAATATTTATATCTTTAGCTTATACAAAATGTAGTGATTCCCAAACACCAACATGTTATTCGAATTTTAATTTATCCATATAGAAATACATATAAAAGAGACTTTTCAGCTGCATGTACGATGACTGATTTATTTTCCTGGAAAACAACAAATATCCTCGTATGACAATAATCCGGTCAGTCATTGGATAATGTTTGATTATTTTTTTTTTCATGTCTGAAAAGTAAACATTTTTTTGTTTTTAATTATGTTCCTCATCTATTCTTGCTCACATGTGTAAAGTTCCATGGAAAAAAGATCGATAATAAAAACACACTGACCGATATTTGTTGTGTACGGTTTTCCCAAATGGCGTCCTATTACGTCATATAAGGCCGGTCAAAGGTCAATAAAGCACATGGTTTTGTCTTAGGCTAACCAAACTTTAAAAGTAAACCAGATTTAGAAAGTACAGTATTTTAGCTTTTTCAGTGGAATTGTTTTGTCTGAAAAATGTCGAAAGATGTTTTCTTTTAAATAGTTTGAAATTGAAGTATTGAAAATTAATTATTTGATGCAAATATTAAACTTGCCTACCCATAAATGGCATATATAAATAATGTACATTTGTATTTAATCCAATGAATTTGGTGTTTTTGCTTGTCAATACAATCTATTAATCTGACTACATTCTGCCGTATTTTTGGAAAACAATTAATGACTGATTTCAATTTATTTTAATAATCACTCACTTACAATGAACATAAATAAAAATGGTGGAATCTGAAAGATCAATCATCATATTTTCAAAGTATTTCAAAATACAATTTGCTTGACCTACATTCCAGAAACGGTCATGAACTGTGATGACGATTATGTCAACAAACCGGAAAGTTAAAAATGTTCGCTTAAAATATATTTCACAGGCAGAATGACCAAATAAAAAGGACATTAGTAAATAGGAGTTTTTTTACTTGTATGAAATTTTGTCAATTCAATCTTACCTGTTTTGATCGCATTTTATAATCTTCAAGTTTTAAAAACCTGCTTCGGCGTCTTATATACGTAATAAATATACAGAATGACGTCATTGACCTCGCGAGAATGGTAAATCAAAACAAGTGACCGACTTTATTGCATGACCGAGCAGATGTCACGACACGATATCTGAACTAAAGAAGATTGATTTTGTTGTTTTGTTTAAAAATTTAGTCACACGACAAAAATTGATAATAGATATGAATTTGAATCTCGGTATTTCATATTACTAGTAATTTCCAACTGTCTTGTTTGTTTGTTTATTTTGTGGTGTTTAATGCCACTTTCAACAATATTTCAGTTATATCGTGGCATTCAGTTTTATTGGTGGAGGAAACCGGAGGACACAGAGAAAACCACCGACCTGTCGCAAGTAACTGACAAACTTTATCACATAATGTTGTACACCTCGCCCTGATCGATATTCGAACTCACAACATCAGTGGTGATAGGAACTGATTGCATAAGCAGTTGTAAATCCAACTACCATACGCTCTTGGCCATGATGGGCCCAACTGTCATCGTATGTCGTCCGTCCTAAAGGCTGATTATCATGCCATGTAAGAAATCCGTCGTGAAGATTTGTATATTGAAAATATATGAAAATAAGAAAATAATAACTCAATTGCCATGTAGTCTTTGTTTAAAATATACATTTTGTATTGATTAAAAGGGTTCCATAATATTTCGTGGCAGAACCAGTATCGATTGTGCAAATCCATTGAACGGGTTTCCAAATATGCCAACAAGCGATAATTGTCAACTGTGTCAGGTATGTAATCTTAATATACAGTGTTGTTATGCACCTGCATAAATTACAAAACACAATAAGAACAAATCCTTTAGGGACAATGGGAAACCGTAAATGGAAGAAGAACAGACACTGCATTTACCAAAAATAAAATAGAACAAAAATAGGACAAACAGATTACACACAACACTACACAGAAAACTGCATGTACAATTTGAGCAACAGAAACTCAACAAAAATAGTGGTGAACTCAAGTGTTCGGAAAGTTAAATTATTTCCTGCTCCACTGGTGGTAGCCATTGTGTTCTCAGTGTCCTTTCGTCATATATTGCAATTTTCTGTAGTTTTAAACGACCTTTGTTATAGGATAGCTTCAGTATATTTTATTTTTACTTGGTCATATGAAAAGAAATATTAAACAGCGATGGTCAACAATTCTACCAATATCCACAAAACAAATAATTACATATCATCTTAAATCACTTAACGCAAAAAGACAACGACATATGGCGTTGGAAACCCATGTTCTGTCTTAGCAGAAACACAAAACTGTTCTAACATGCGTTAGATATTTCAAAATCATAAAACAATTAAGGAAGCATATTGTCCCAACAGATACATTTATGCAGTTTTCAATTAATATGTATTTCATAGCCTGGGTACTGATGACGGTCACAGCTTCCAACCCTGTAACAAACAGAACGCTACTAATGAGTTTAACAACTCTATGATTAAAATATGACTTGCAAAATAGCGCGTATAAATTCTTGAGTAAAGCCTAATGCCAAGTCAGACATAACAACGTAGATATCAAAAGTAGTGTAATACATAAACAATACTTGTGCACTGTCGAAGCATACAGGTAATATGTGTACGAGGCTTAGAAACGGGGGAAAAGGCGAGGCTTCGCCGAGCCTTTTCCCACGTTTCGCGCCGAATACACATATTTACCTAAATGCTTCGACAGTGCACATGTATTGTATTTATCCTGCAATTTTAAATCGTAAATAAACGTTTACTGGACGATGATAAAAGTATTTGAAATAATTTTGTGTATGTATTTGAAAACAATATCCCCCAATGTGCCACGATGAGTTTGCCAAATATAAAATTTTATTCTATTTATAACTGACCAATATGAAAAAAAAAATATTGGGCAGGGTATATTGGTCGGTAAATGCTGTCATTGCAGGATAAAATCCGTTTCTAATTGTATGTCATATTAATTATTTGAGTTTGTTTGTGGTAAAAGACGTTATTAATATATAATGGAAAATATGTTTTGATAACACAGTTATTTAAATAAATTTAACTAATATCCTCTTAAGACACGAACACAGGGTTGTCAAGTATGATGAGATGCTCAAGTGATACAAACAGTGCGAGTAAAATAGCAAACATGAACACCTACATAAAATGGATGTAGGCGTGACCCGATGCTTACAAACCAAGGGCTGTGCATTTATTGCCTCATTAATGGCACAGATTGTGACTTTTAATTCCGAATGACATTTCCGGAAACATATATTCACAAGATTATAACAGGAACATAAATGTAGTCAGCTGAGATTATAAAATTATGTATGAATAAACCAGAGCATTATTGTTAGAAGCGCTGAAATAAGATGTAATAGGCTTTCCATGACCTTGTTAAGATAATTTGTAATACACTTTATGTGAACTATGAATATTTTTTATTGCAGATATACGACTGTTTTAGAAACGATTGTAGCCCTCTTGAGACGTTAATAATATATATTAAATCTAACATTTCCTCAATGTATTCTGTATATAAAAAACAACTAACAGACGAGCTCATTGCAATTCACGAAAGAATGGGTTGTAGTGAATTGAGCGTCACTTCCGGCACCATCAGACAGAGAACTAAAGAACATCAATACAGAATTGCCAAAGATGCCGTAATATTTTTGAAAAGAATTAAGCTTAAATACAGTTGAGTAGATTAGTGTAGAATATTCCTTTGTCGTATGAGGAAGAGCAATACAATACCAGTCTGCATGTAAATGCTAACGAAAACGGAGGAGCAAATTCCGTGAGCTTAGAAATATTTTTCAGTTAAGGTATTACGTATCAAATTTCAAGATACATTGCATGCCAATCAAATACCTTCCATTCATTCCATTGTCAGCGCTTATGTTAGGGATTTGTATAAATTATGAAAATTTAAAGATATATTTGATATTTTTACAATGGTATTGTTTTTTATTTTACCTTTGCGATCCGATATGAGTATATATGTTGAAATATGCATGTTCGCCTTCTGCAAATCAGTAATTGTGGGCTATCTGATCGTTTGTTCATTTATTTGCATTTTGGTTTTAAATGTCAGTGGTGAAGCTGCTTAGTGTATATGATTTTATCTGTTTGTTGACTTATGAGTTTTGCCTTTCCCTTTGGAAGATTGCTCGGTGTTCGGTAATTTTGTTATTACCCTTATGATGAAATTGCTTGGCCATGGTTGCCATGTTATATTTCTGATCGGCGGCAAAAATACAATTTCTGTAATAAACCTTCTAATAAACATCCATACCAACATTGATATCCCAACAGAGGTATCAAAGTGACATATGTCAGATACAATACCAACAAACAGATGTTACAACAATCGTCATTTCAAACCATTCTATTTGTTTCGATAGTGTTCACCTTCACACCAGCATTGCAATTTTCTCTTATATGTGTCCACCACACTAATAATATAATAATGATACCAGACTATGTCTTCTTGTACTATTAAAGCAAACATGTATTTGTATTGTATGTGTATAATAGTTCGTGGATCTGAAGAAAAAACATTTAACTTGTGCTTCGTTAGAACTCTAGGATAAATAACTACCCCAACAGTACCCAGCGTCGAAATAGTGTGTCTTGTAAGAATGCATGTCTACCCTGTGGACTGTTGTTTCAGTGACCTAGCACTATAACAATCCAAACCAGCGTGTTGGGCTAGTACTAAGAAGACATCATCATAATTACCGCATAATTTCATCAAAATGTAACCTGCTTATGCAAATCTGAATGAAATGTTTTGTATTTGCTCATTTAGTGTTAAATGGGAACACGCATATGCTTATTTTATTTTAAAAGTATTGCTTAACAAATAAAACTATATCGTACTTATATTATATTTAACATGAAACTCGTCGTTTGGCCCAAACGTTGAATTATCTAGCTAACTTAACAAAAGGTCACCCTGTCTACCATCGCAATACATCTACAAATTAGCACATTCCGTTACTATCAATTTTGTCATCTGTAAACTGATTTAAGATCTTATAAAGTCAAGGACTTTACATCCTCAAGTGGCTAAGGAGTTGTTGATATAAAGAGCAGTGGTAATATGTTTGCACTATATACTATTTGTTTATATTTTACTTACGTGTGTCCTCAATAGGACCCTAAAACCGAAACCCCGCCAACGCGCAGAGTATTATGAGATTTCTTGAATTATGTAAACTCCCCCACTAAAAAACAAATAAAATACCCCAACATTGATAGATACAATGTAGCTTTAGTTTATTTAAAAATAATTACATGAAGAAAATTATAGATATATTTCGATGTCTATTTTTATTCTTGCTTTCCCAATATATATTTTCATATCAGACTACATTAAAATAAATGTAAAAAGCATGGGAAATTAACCCCCCAAAAAAACAACATCTGTACTATTTTTTGACACACTTGAAATTTATACCTATTCAAAATCTTAAGTAAATTTCAATTGTTCACGGCGAGGTCATTTCCTCATTTACATACTTCAATGCTTATGACACACATCGTACTCTGGTGTCATATCGTTAATAATAATATTTGAACAAGAATTAAAAATACAGCCTGTATGCAAAGAAATATTACTTGTACATAAAACAATTTATATTATCTCCTTCGACACCTCCCAGTGTTACAGAAAATTCACAATGCATAAACAAGATATCCACAATCGACTATTTGCACCTATAACCGAGGACGAAAAATCTTAGTTTTAATAATAATTACATTACATAGAAAATGTAAATTTCAAAAATAAATATATCTAATAAACCATATCAGTGCTGAAACATTAACTCCCTGCTGGACCCTCGAGGACTGATAGTCCACCTGCAGAGGTATCAAAGGGACATAACTTTGTCAGATGCAATACCAACAAACAGATGATACAACAATCGTCAATGCAAACCATTCTATTTGTTTCAATAGTATTCTCTTTCACATCAACGTTGCGATGTTTACTTGTATGTGCCCTCCTCACCAACAATATAATAATGGTACCAGATTACATTTGTCTTGTACAATTAAGGATTATGGTTATGATGTTTAACGCCACTTTCGACAATATTTCAATTATATCGTGGTTGTCAGTTTTATTCATGGGAGGAAACCGAAGTATCCGGAGAAAGCAACCGACCTGTCGCAAGTCACTAACAAAACTTTATCACATAATGCTGTATGAAGTACACTTCGCCATGAACGGGATTCGAACTCATAACTTTAGTGGTGATATGCCCTGATTGCACAGGTAGTTGTAAATCAAAATACCATACGATGATAACCACGTATTTGTATTGTATGTGTATCATACTTCGTAGATTTTAAGAATGTGTTCTTCATTACAACTCTGTGATAGTCACTAACTAACCCAACAGTCTCCAGAAGTGATAGCAAAAATAGATTGGCTCAGAGTAGCACAATCTGTTACTATCAATTGTGTCATCTTTGCAAATTCATTTTAAATCTTATAAAGTCAAGGGCGTTTCTTCCTCCATTGGCTAAGGAGTTATTGATATATAGAGCAGTAGTATCATGTTTGCACTAGATAACATTTGTTTTTATTTTGCTTACATTTGTCCTCGATTGGAACCTGCAACTGAAACTACGCCAACGCGCAGGGTATTATTAGACATCGTGAAATATGTAAATTATCTAACTAAAAAACAAATAAAATACCCCCAGCATTGATGGATACAATGTAACTTTAGTTTATTTGAAAATAATTACATCAAGAAAATTATAGATATATTTCGATGTCTATTTTTATTCTTGCTTTCCCAATATATATTTTTGTATCAGACTACATTGAAATAAGTGTAAAAAAAAAACATGCCAAATTACGAAAAAAAAACATCTGGTATTATTTTGATACATGTGACTTTTATTTAAGAAATAATTCATGGCAGCCGTAGATTTGTGCTCAATTAACCTACATGGGTTGGGCATTCATATTCGATTATTGTTTCCCGAGCGCTAGCAATGAATAAAATACGAATATAAATGTCCAACACATGGTTAAATGTACACAAAATCTACGGCTACCATGCATTATTTCTTTTCCAATATGACAAATACGGTCATTTGTATGATCCTAGGACACCTTAGAATCCGCCATACAACGGCTGTTCCGTTTAGTCCCCTTCATATATGATGACGGAATCAGCGCAATTTGAGCACATATATTGAATCAAATTCCTATTGTGTGAGTAATAATATATTCAAATATTTATTTCAATCACTTTAAAGTGATAGGATCTACGATTTTCGTGTTTAATATTAAAATCGGTAAAACGGTGAACTAACGGCCAATCCCCAGGTATGAACAAAAAAATGCTTAAAATGTCAATTTTATAACTTTAATCAACGTAATTAACAGAGAAAAGTTGATTGTTTTGTAACGTCTGTACGAATCGTGCTCATTAATTATGCAAAAATGCGATGCCAGCATGGCCTGCGATGACCTCGACCTGAGTCATGGAAGCTGAGTGCATGTTTTATCAACAATGCGATATTTATTATATATAACGTAGATTGGAATCTGATATTTGAATAAAATCCATTGTTAGGTAATAGTAAACCAATTCTGAAAACTTTCACGAACCTCTCAATACAGTGATTTTACAACACACACTACAAGGAGTTTGACAAGTTAATTTTAGAAATAACCGCTGAGGCACGGTAGAGGGATATTGTTTTGTAAACAGTTATATCATGAGTTCCTAATTTCAAAGAATCCTTTAAACTCGTCCAACGGCCATGCTCCTTCCCTATGTTTATCTTGGATTTCGCATATCTTGCTATAACTTCTTTACGATTTCTTTTGCGAGCCGAATCTGTCAGTGTAGCAGGTCTACCACGTTTCGTTTTTGTTTTTGATGACATGCATTCTCTATCCAGAGTTGTCGTTCCTACTACGCTACACAACATCTCTGTCAACGCTCATTTTACAAGATTCTTGTAAAATTTAGAAATAGTAAACAAATCTACTTGAAATTGTTTTAATTATTGTAAATATCAATAAAGATGAAAATAAATCACTCATTTCAAATCAATTCTCTCTTAAAAATGATTCCCCCCCCCCACTTCTTGGAGAACTATTTTGCGGAGGTAAAAATTAAAAAGTTAAAAACGATCACAAATCATTTTTAAGAGAGAATTGATTTGAAATGAGTGATTTATTTTTATCTTTATTGATATTTACAGTAATTAAAAGAATTTTAAGTACATTTGTTTACTGTTTCAAAATTTTGCAAAAATCTTGTAAAATGGGCGTTGACAGAGATGTTGTGTAGCGT
>MJUT01044425.1:777370-800385 GCA_002080005.1 Gigantidas platifrons | reverse complement strand
TTTAATGACACAAAACAGATTTAATAAGTGCCCCCTCGTAATAAAATTTCACGTGGGAGGTGGCCGGAACATCCGTCGGGGAAAACCTCAGATGAATGCGTTTTCATCGCAATTTTGTGTATACATGTAAACAAAGTAATATAATGTGTAGTTGTTGTGTATGACCTCACGAAAACGGACTTGTAGGCTTTTATTCATTACAGAAACTTTTTAAATTATGTGGGTTTTTTTTCAATCGATAATTTGAGTGCGCAGGTGCTAAAGGTAGATATATACCGACATATACTTAAGAAATAATTCATGGCAGGCATAGAGTTGTGCAAATTTAAACATGGGCTGGGCCTTTATATTCTAATTTTACCCCCGAGCGATAGTGGCATTAAACATTCATAACCCTGTATAAACCATAATGTATAAACTCCGGCAGCTCACTCACAAAATTTCACAGCGAGAGTCACATGGAACAGCCAGATTTGTTGTGTACCGCACTTGCGCTAAATATAGAGATATTGAGTAATATCGTGTGTGCCGTTTTATAGACGTCATATTAGAATGGTTGACGATATATAGGTCGTCATATTAGAAATCTTTTTAATATCTCAAGTACATTTTCAATTGCCATTTCCTCATCTCATACGATAATAAAGTACTTCAATGGTTAAATGACATTCATCTTAATCTAACGTCATATCGTTAATAATAATAGTTGAACAGGAATTGTAAATACAACCTCATTTGTAAAGAAATATTACTTTTACATAAAACAATGTATATTATCCCCTTCGATGCCTCATTGCTTAACAAATTTGTCCTCAATAGGAACCTGCAACTGAAACTCCGCCAACGCGCACGGTATTATTATTAGACATCTTGAAATATGTAAACTCTCCAACTAAAAAACAAATAAAATACCCCCAACATTGATAGATACAATATATTTGTTGCTTATTTAAAAATAATTACATGAAGAAAATTATAGATATATTTCGATGTCTATTTTTATTCTTGCTTTCCCAATGTATATTTTCATATCAGACTATATTAAAATAAATATAAGTAACACAAGACATTTTTTTTAGAACATCAGGTATTATTGTTTACGCACTTGACTTTAATTTCTATTCAATATCTCAAGTACGTTTTCAATTGTCATTTCCTCGTCTCATACGAAATAAATAATTCAATACTTTCACTTATGACATTCATGTTACTCTGACGTCATATCGTTAGTAATAATATTTGAACAGGAATTAAAACTACAACCTGTACGTAAAGAAATATTACTGGTGCATAAAGCAATTTATATTATTTCCTTCGATGTGTCACAGTGTTGCATAAACTATTTTTGTATGAAAGATATGGTATACAACAATTAATGATGCCATCAAATATTCAATAATTGTTTTGTTTTTTTTGTGACTAAACGTTAGAGAATACCGAAGGGGCAATCAAAAATGGACAGTCCGAAACTGGCAACATAGGGTACACAAGGCGAAGAAAAACACAGCAGAAAATTAACACAATATGTGTTGGACACCACTATGCACAAACAAACACGGATAACGTTAATAACACATGAGTCCTCCTACAAAGAACAGGTGGTAAAGGCGAATAATGCTAAGTAAAGTAAAGTATTCCACCTACTGGATGGAAGAAAAATCACAATCCCGACTAAACGAAACACGTGAAATATTAACGAGAAAAAATGTTTCTTTTTAAGAAAACCGTAGATGTCTATATTAGTGTGGGTCACGTATATCTGGAATGATCTTCATATGTCTATTCAAAGACAAACCATAATCAGTCTACACGAAGTTTCACTCCTTACAAGGCTTCCCGGAATGCTGGTATGAGCTTAGTGGCTTCGACATTGCGTCAAAGGAGTAATGAGATTAACCCTTTTCGCATGTTGAAGTCTTAATGTTCAAACTCATAGTGTGTATGTTTTGGTTTGTTTTTTGTTTGTTTTATTTTTGTTAAATATAAACTATTTCTATGAAATGCACCCAATGTAGAACCCCATATATGAAATAATTACACACAAGAGAGTGGGTGTGAAAAAAGTATTCTCTGTCTCACACCTTACCTCTTAAAATGGCAGGGGCCGTGGTGGTCGTGATCGTATGGTAGTTACATTTACAACTACCTGTGCAATCAGTGCCAATCACCACTAAACTCCGTTCATAGCGAGATGTACCCGATACAACATTATGTGATAAAAAGTTTGTCAGTGACTTACGGCAGGTCGATGGTTATCTCCGGTTACTCCGATTTCCTCCACCAAGAAAACTGACCGCCACGATATAGCTGAAATATTATTGAAAGTGGCGTTAAACACCATACGACCCAAACCAAGCCTTAATATGGCATGGCCATATAGGAACCCGGTACATATCATATAATACAGAATGACTTTTGGTGTTTAACGCCACTTTCAGCAATATTTCAGCTATATCATGGCGACCAGTTTTAGTGGTGGAGGAAGCCGGAGTACCCGGAGAGAACCACCGACCATGGGCAAGTAACTGGTAAACTTTATCACTTGAGGCTGCGAGTCGAGTGCACCCTTTTTTGTAATTTACCAAGCTGGGAGCGAACCCACGCCGTATTGGTGATATGCTTGCATGAGTTGTTAGATCCAGCGACCTAACTCATTGAGCCACCCGGGGCCCCATATAATACAGTACTGGATGTTGAATGAATTAAATGAAAATGAACTGCTAACCCTTCCGGGGTACGTGAGTTAACCCTCGGTTTTTAGTTGGGTTCACGTTGCTCAATCAGTAATGTTGTGAAGATTGTCTTTTTGTCCTTTTTCTTTTGGCCCTTGTATTGTCTGTCCTTCAAGTTACGGTTTCTGGTTATCCCTCAAACTATTCCTGACAGTTTTACTGACCTCAAAATGATGTTATCAATATATCACAGTTCTTAAAAAGAAAATTAAACTTCGGCATGTTCTTGGTGAAGTGGAATATAAGCCAGGACTGCCATCGGCAAAAATACGTACATTTCAATGTACCTTAGATATCTTTTCAAATATTTTGTATTATTACCTCAATTCAATGAAAAACGTAGATATCTAAATTACTGCACACTACATATTTCTATAATAACGTTCACATCAGTTACACTCATAGCTAAGAGATTGGAAAACAAAATCATTTAATAAACCAACGGACCTAAACACAGGACAACAAATTTTACTGATATTCATCATACAGTCTACAAAATCGCCTTGTAAACTTCACTGATATTTGTAATACAGTCTACAAAATCACTGTGTAGACTTCACTGATATTCGTTATACAGTCTACAAAATCACTGTGTAGACTTCACTGATATTTGTCATACAGTCTACAAGATCACTGTGTAGAATTGATTGATATTCGTCATAGAGTCTACAAATTCAATGTGTAGATTTTACTGATATTCGTCATACAGTCTACAAAATCACTGTGTAGATTTCACTGATATTCGTCATACAGTGTACAAGATCACTGTGTATAATTGACTGATATTCGTCATAGAGTCTACAAATTCAATGTGTAGATTTTACTGATATTCGTCATACAGTCTACACATTCACTGTGTAGATTTCACTGATATTCGTCATACAGTGTACAAGATCACTGTGTAGAATTGACTGATATTCGTCATAGAGTATACAAGTTCAATGTGTAGATTTTACTGATATTCGTCATACAGTCTACAAGATCACTGTGTAGATTTCACTGATATTCGTCATACAGTGTACAAGATCACTGTGTAGAACTGACCGATATTCGTCATAGAGTCTACAACTGCAATGTGTAGATTTTACTGATATTCGTCATACAGTCTACAATATCAGTGTGTAGATTTTACTGATATTCGTCATACAGTCTACAAAACCATTGTGTAGATTTTACTGATATTCGTCATACAATCTACAGAACCATTGTGTAGATTTACTGATATTCGTCATACAATCTACCAAATCACTGTGTAGATTTCATTGATATTGGTAAAACAGTCTACAAAATCAATGTGTAGATTTTACTAATATTCATCATGCAGTCTACAAAATTAATGTGTAGATTTTGCTGATATTCGTCATACATTCTGCTACGTCAACTGTTTGTCTAATTAATTGATAAATGACGCATGCCACACAAAATGGAAAATTCTAAGAATAACTTAGCTTAGATACTTAAAAATATAAATCGATAACGTTCTTCCTGTATATATATATATATGTGTGTGTGTGTGTGTGATTTTTATCCTGGTAGCCCTTCTTTTATTTGTATACATAACGTAATTGCTTTATGCATATAATTGTCTTATATCTAAGTGTCTGCTAGTTATTGAAGTTAATTCGTATGATTTGTTCACAACACGATATAGTTGAAATAGTGCTAAAGGTGGGGTTAAACAACAAATAAATCAACAGCTAGAAAGGATAAATATATGTGCTGTCCATATAGACCATGCTTTTAAACATACGAAAAAATGAAATTTAACATTTTTCATACACGACTTATTTTCAAAAATACATTAAACCACTTACATGTGTTTGTTTAACACTAAGTGATATGTTTATGTCATATTTACTATTTTTCCAATAATATTACGCATTAACGGAAATTATTGTATCTGATTTAATGAGTAAGTATTTATGATAGCTATAAAGCTTACTCACAAGATAGGAACAAAATAACCTTGTTTTTTTTCCCTGTGTGGAAATTAGTTTTTGTTCTCAAAAATGTTTTGATTTAAGATAAATTGTTTTGTACTCAATGAACTGTAACATTGTAGACGGCACCTAAGTTCACCCCCTGTTTTCAGTGGGGTTCGTGTTACTCGATCTTTAGTTTTATATGAATGTTTTGTTGATCGTTGTTAGTCCTTTTGTCCTTTTTCTTTTGGCCTTTGTGTTGTATCTTCTTCTTCGAAATACGGATTCTGATTACCCCTTTGGTATCTTCAAGCTCTTCATCACCAGTCGGCATATACATATCACTGTTAAACCTGACACTTATGGCCTAGATGATTGGCTGATTCCAGTCAGATGTTAATTACCGATCTACAGGAGCCTTGTATAGCGCCCGAATGTTAAGATTTCCAAACACGTATCATAGCTTAGAGGTTTCACCACTCAGATCATTATACCTGTTCATCACATGTTAAGTTGACAAATTGCTGAAAATGCTGATAAATAATAATAGCCCATCCCCCTTTCAAAACCGCGTACCTTCCGGAGCACCTGAGTTTACCCACAGTTGTTAACGGGGTTCGTGTTGCTCATACATTCGTTTTCTGAAGACTATTTTGTAGATCATTGTTTGTCCTTTTTCCTTTTGTTATTTTATTGTCTGATCTTCTTAGATTTACGGATTTTGTTTGATATCTTCAAACTGGTCTTATAATGTATAGTACATATTAACTGTACTTCTTTATAGGAACACTATACAAATTTAAGGCATAAATTAACAATGACGTAAAGCGGTGTTTTACAATGAAACTATTAGGTTTTGTTTTATATCGACGGTATTACGAAATTGCCCCAAATCAATTAAAAAGATTTAACGGGTATTTTGGGTGGGTTAAGCCAATCAGGAAGAACTCAATGGTGTGTCTGGCTTTAGGAACAACAGCGATGTTCATTGTCTTTCGAATTTCATCCAACATGAGACAGATTGTTCTTAATATTCATTAAAGATACATTAATTCCGAACAAAACTATTCGGGATAAATTTTACCATATTGTTTAGATAATTATAGATTATTATATGGCATTTTTCATATTACATGTCATATCAACCCGAGACCTCCATATTAGCTCAAGGGCCGAAGGCCCGACAGCTAATATGGGTCGAGGGACAAAAACAAAACGTGAATTCCTCGGAAAAAAAATTCCAAAAAAAAAGACTTTATAATTACAAGTGAAAACCTAAATACGTCATCTCATTCAAAATTTCCGGTCGCCATTTTGAAAAATCCATATATTACCCCCATGTAATACGGATCAGGTTATTACACCCCCTGGAGATATGACTTGTTGCATTTCGAATTTATGACATATGCAAAATTAAACATATATTTAGTAAGTATATGATAATTACTGTTATGATAGTGGCAATACCTTTATTACTATGTTTATTTCTTATATATGAAACACTTGGTTAGTAATATATATATATATATTACTAACCCTTTCTCATATTTGTTTTTAAAATTTGGAACACAGCAAACAGGAATATGCTTTATATGTTTGTGATCATGGTTGTGTGTAAAATGATGGACAGAGCTCACAATGCGGTCACTTTCATTGGCTAATATCGTTATTCCTGTTTTCTGTAATGTTTTAAAATCATCACATCAAAGTTAATTCATCCATCAAGGCAAATATAACATTTTAAGCATTAGTTGTCAGCGTTGCGGCTCTGAACTGATTTTAAGACATATTCATTATATATAAACGTTAGGGGAAATCAAGAATAGTCAATCCAAAGAAACTTGCAACAAGGGGTATGCACAAGACACAGGACTAAGACAAGCAAAACATAAAAACACAACACAGAAAACAAAAAGATGAGCAACACGGACCCCACGAAAAACCGAGGGTGAACCCAGGCACCCGCTGTACCTCTTATAAGACACCAGTCATGTTACGCATATAGTCAATATATGCTTGGCACCACAATGCGCAAACAAGCACAAATAACGTAAATAAGAAATGAGTCCATCTACAAACAACTGTGATAAAGACGAACATCGTGTTTATGAGATAATCCTAACGGACATCACAAAACGGCACAAAGAATGCAAAGACACAGTATAGAACAACACACAAAAAACTGTAGAAGATGAGCAACATGGACCCTACCGAAAAACGAGGAGGGGGAATGTGGACTCGGGTTTTACTACTTCTCATAAGACACCAGCTTGTTATTATATTAGCCATTTCTACATAATGTAATTATAAGAACAAAGGTTATGTTAACTCAGACATTGATAGCATTAGACGATTTTGGCTACCCAGCTTATTCTATCCCTCAGACATAGATAGCCTTAGACGATTTTGGCTGCCCAGCTTATTCTATTTCCTTTTTTCACTCACACAGACTTTAAAGTTATCTGAGCGTACATTATGAATGCTATTGCAGAAAGTACGTGTTCTTTGTTTGCTATGATACTATAAGTATATTAGTATATTACCTAAGACACCCCAATTCTGCCAAAGATCACAGAAGATTAAATTCAGCATGAAAAGGGAAGAAATCTTCAAAATTAGCTCTAAAAGATAAGCCTTTCATTTAGCATGCGCAATTTAAAATTATAAAAGTTTTAAGAAATGTACTTTTCACAAAAACAATTTGATTTATTTTACTCATGTTTTGTATCGTCGTGGTCGTGGTCATATGATTGTTGG
Organism: Gigantidas platifrons; assembly: GCA_002080005.1. Taxonomy (NCBI): domain Eukaryota; kingdom Metazoa; phylum Mollusca; class Bivalvia; order Mytilida; family Modiolidae; genus Gigantidas; species Gigantidas platifrons. The sequence goes on along the minus strand of MJUT01044425.1, from coordinate 792,974 downwards.
ATTTACAACTACATACATGTATGCAATCAGTGCCAGTCACCAATGAAGTTGAGAACTCAAATTCCACTCAGGCGAGGTGTATTCGATACAACATTATGTGATAAAGTCAGTGACTTGTGACATGTCAGTGGTTTTCTCCGGATACTCCGGTTTCCTCCACCAATAAAGCTGACCGCCACGATATAGCTGAAATATTGTGGAAAGTTGCGTTATTCGCCATCTTTTGCAGATGTTGTTGTGGTATTATGACGTGGAATACACAAATACATCTGAACAATGAGCATAAACGTATATCCCAAATACTAAATACTTCATTTGAACCATACACTGCTGCTGCTACATGTTATGGTATTGCATCATCATAAGAAGATAAACATTTCACAGAAAGCTGAACTTTCCACTGTTTTTAGTATTTGGAAGGTTAGAAGTTTTTCTATTGACAAATGCGGAGTGTAAGAGATCATAAATCCGAAACAAGCTTGAAAACTTACACATCTTAAAATATACTGAAACCAATATCACACACTATTTTGATATCAGCTTTGCAAATATGCAAAATATATAATGCGATTTCCTGAACACCTAGAAAATAAACCCAAATATTCATCTTGAAATTGATTGACATTAGATTGAATAAGATGCTGACTTTTAATTATTGAGGTATATTTTAAGAAAAATCCCAGTATTTAAGCTTTTTAAATTATTTGCCTTTCCAACCTTTCAGCGTACCCGATGAAAGTTATTCCAGAAACGCGTCGTGCGCACTAAATTTGATATCTACGTTTGTATTCAAGCAAATCTTATCAGAAACTAATACAGGAAGAAGAAATATGTATGTCATATAATAAAAACAATAACTTAACCTCGTCTGATATCGTCTTTCTTGGAATTGTATATACTTCAACAAACAAGTAAATATATATATAGTATCACTTCTTGTACAAAGGGTTATCTTGGTACTTATATTACACATAGTAATGTTGAACTTCTATATTCAGTACGAATACTACAGCGTAATATTCAAATTTACAAGAATATTTTGAAGATACCAAAGGGGTAATCAGAATCCGTAAATCGAAAAATAATTTTTTTTTTAAAAAGACAACAAAATGGCCAAAAGAAAAAGCACAAAAAGACAAACAATTTTCTACAAAACATACACATAAAACTAGATATCAAGTAACATAAACCCCAATAAAAACCGGGGGTGAACTTGGGTGCTCCGGAATGGTAAGCAAGTCCTGCTCCACTAGTGGCACCTGTCGTTTGATGAAATACTCATAATGCAAAGTGGTTCAATAGAAATATTCTATGGCGACAATTATTGCTACCAATAGTTAATTTCAACTTATACCATTGACAATGATTATGTTTTGAAAAATGTTTCTTCAGAATAATTATTGACCTATTTACAATATCCACCGCATTAAGACATCAAGATCTCACAACCAATCCGTTGTGTTATTTTGTAATACAATTTATGATTTTATTCCAAAACTACAAGAATGTATACAGAAAATTTATGTTTTTGCACGAGGCTATTGTCCATTTTTCCACTTAAACATTCACGGTTGCAATATATTTTCTTTCAGCTATATGGTACATAAATGTATGTCCTTCCAACAATCCACTATAGTTTAAATGTATTAGTTATTCTGTTTTTGCTTTTTTATTAAACTACATTATGTTTTTGTCACATATTGGTGTTATGGCAATCATATTATAGTGTTGAACAAACCAGCTGATAAGTGGTTGACTACTACTACTATTCCTCTTCACATTATTCGTTCAAATGGTAGTCCGTCAGGCATGATCGATGACTAGTACGTGTTGCCTTTATGTCCTATGAACTGTACATTGTGGTCTCAATCAACATGTCCGTTTTGTTTTCGATTTTTTTTTCTTCAAACCCTTAGCTTTCATTAAATGCTTCACTAATGATATACATTTGTATATGGAGTCATATCTATCGTTAACCACATCACTTTGTATTTAGACGATCACCAAATAAGCACACATTTGGTCAATATCTTTTTGGAAAACCATTGATATTGTACCGTATTAATTTAAGCAGCCACTAAAGCTTTGTTGAATCCAAATGCAAATGGTTGGGGCTAATATGACGGTATAAAATGTAGGTCTGATTCCTGTACCACAGTTTAAAGTTCGTAACAAACGTCAATCATTTCATTTCTGCTACACACACATATACCACGTGTCTTACTCATGAACTTATTTAAACTAACTCATAATTCGGATTCGCTTGGAGAAGATGCTTCTAAGTTGTGAAACTTGTATCCTATCCAATTGTTAATAAAACATAGATATCAAATTTAGTGCGCCCAACGCGTTTCTGGAATAACCTTCATCGGGTACGCTCAAAATCGAAAGGTTGGAAAGCCAAATAATTAAAAAAAAATGTTTTGCGATTTTGGACAATAAAATATGTTTAGAGTAATGCGTAAATTCGTAAGAACCGTGTTGTTCAAGATAAACGCGGATTACCGATGTCGGGAGCGATATTCCAGTAAAGAGACGACAGTGATACAAAAACAAACAACATCATGATCATGTATTAAAGGTTAAACAAATCACAAAAACTAAAAATGATTTCATGTCAAATGCAAGGATCACCATCTCTTGTTCCATCAATTGATTATGGATCAGGAAGAATCAACCAACTCGCAATGGCGAGAGACTAGAATTTCTCAAGCGACGACTTAAGAGTTTGTGTCTCGTATCCATGTGTAATGAGATTTTTGTTTCAAATTCTAAATGCTAAAAACTTATAATAAAGTTGACAAACACGATATTTTTAGTCATTCTTAGATTATTTCCTGTGCTTCAGTTACCAATACCTTATGGCACGATTTAGACGTTTAATGATAATGAAGTGTTTTCCAATATTGTGCATAGTTGCTTAATAAGTGCATAGTGCTATGAACTAAGTCAAATAATTTCCCAAAAGAGGAAAATTCCGATCAATTAGATCTGAACTATGTTTTTGAAATGGGAATGTTGGTCCATTCAATGATGTTTGATTTTGGGTGAGTTTGGAATCACCTGAATGCTTATACCGTTCTTTCCAGCATTGTTTGTTCCATGTCTTCTATTTTAATTCTCGTCCCTCAAGAATATGATACCTTAACCGATCTGTGCTATCCCGTATCGTCCCGTAGGTTTTATTTGCTCCCAAAGATTTTTAAATCATTATCGCTTTCCAATGTTTTGACTTCAAGTTCAAGTCTACCTCATGAATGTTATTCCAGAAACGTAAGCACTAAATTAGATATCTACGTTTTTGTTATTTGGATGAGTTTGTAGTAATCTATACACCATTTGAGCCATAGGTCATAGGTCACACTCAGAAGGATCATTACAGGGTTAGTACTTTTCCAAAATCACAGGATCTAGATAATACTCAAAACAACCTCCTGTTTATTAAAAACGTAGATATATGAATAACAATAGTCTTCCAATAAATTGATAGCATAAAAGAACTTAATGATTAGTTGTGTTATTCATGCGACAGTCATGGTTACATATTCCGGATGAAAAAAATCACCGACTTTTGGAAATCCTCAAAGTACATATACATAAAAAAAAACTGTTGTCTTTTTTTAATTAACACGTTCCATGTAACGATAAGGTAAACGGTGCTGTTTACATTTATTTGGATAATATTTAATATGGGAAACGGAAAAATGGTAATGTGAATATTGATCAATTGCTTTTGGTGCTGTTGTTTTTCTTCTTCGTAGATCGCAAACTATTTTATGATAGCTTCCCACACTTTTAATGATTATATAGAAAAGATAAGTAAAACTGACCGTTTGTCTGTCACACTGTCCAATATTTTGATGTATGTCGATATAGTTTATTCTAACACACAAAGCTGTTGAAAAATATACTTAAAGTGACAGTTCGAGGAAAAGAATTGGAGTAGATTAGTAGGAAACATACAATTAAAATGTGAATTGCACTTGATTAAATTAAAATTAGGTCAAGATATAATCAACTTTAACAAGTGCACAAAATAACAATTAAGCGTATTCGGTTAAGTTTGCCATTTGATATCAAGCATGAAGCTACTGAATAGATCATCTACTTGGGATGGAAATGTATGCAAAGAATGTCAATGGCAAAGGTAGATAAAGCGATGAAGATGCAAGACATCAAATACGACTATGAAAGTTACAAGAAAAGTACGAACATCCCACATGGGGTAATCTGAAACCGTAAATCGCCAGACAGACCAGATAATTGTCAAACAAATGGGAATACAAAGACAAACCATGTTCTGTGTAAAATTAGCGTGCATCTTATCTATCTATATACTGCCAACTAAGGACCTGTTAAAATAGATATACGCCTGAGACGTGTATGTTGACACAATGAAATGGTTCTTAAGATGTAAACCTGAGACTTGTTGACGTCCATATCAATCCACGACAAAATGTGACACGCAGATAATAGTATTGCCCATGTATACCAGTCTCTATGACAAAACTATTAATTCCTAGTTTAAGCAAAGCAACCAAAATTAAGTTATTACATAATATATTTAGTCTTCATAAATACAATTTGCATAAAATAAATTCGGTAAATAGTAGTCTTGATATTATTTCGTACATATTGAGAAAACAAATAGAGAGAATTGTGTATGTAGATGTTTAAGTCTTTTGATTACAAAGAAATTTAAATTAACTGGCTTTCCAATCTTTTGATTTTGAGAGGACATGATGAATGTTATCACAGAAATGCGTCGTGTGCATTAAATTAGATATCTACGGGTTTTTTAAAGTACAAAATAAAGTTAAGAGCGCTTTCATTGTTTTATTGTTTGTGTTTTTTTAATCCTGGTGAAACTGTCCAGAGCTGAATTCAGTCTGTCAGTTTAGGGAGAATTCATTTTGTCAGTTTAGGGGAATTCAGTCAGTCAGTTTAGGGGTTATTCAGTCAGTCGTTTATGGGAATTCAGTCAGTCAGTTTAGGGTAAATTCAGTCAGTCAGTTTAGGGGGGATACGATCAGTCAGTATAGGGGAACTTCAGTCAGTCAGTTTAGAGGAAACTCAGTCAGTCAGTTTAGGGGGAATTCGGTCAGTCAGTTTAGGAGGAATTCAGTCAGTCAGTTTATGGGAAATCAGTCAATCAGTTTTGAGGAATTTAGTCAGTGGGTTTATGGAAATTCAGTCAGTCAGTTTAGGGGAACTTCAGTCAGTCACTTTAGAGGAAATTCCATCAGTCAGTTCATGGGGAATTCAGTCAGTCAGTTTAGGGGGGATACGATCAGTCAGCTTAGGGGGGATACGATCAGTCAGTTTAGGGTGTATATTTTACGTGACTGGGAATAATCCATTGATAAAGAAATAATACCGGTGAATCATTCTCAACGATAATGAAGACAGCAAGTGAAAAATAATTGAAACTGAGATTTCCAAATAAAATTTCCCAGAGCATGTATGACCCAAACCTGAGTCAGGAGCTCTTAAAATATCACTCTTGATTCCGATTTGTTGGTTGTTAATTTTATTACTATTATTATTATCACTTTCATAACTAACATATCAGTATGATATCTAATAGAGCTTTGTAGATATGACTGGAGATAAGCAATAATTTATTAAGTGATGGTAAATCTTTTTTTACTTAGGTAAACATTGAAAGAAGGTACCCAATTAAATATTAAATTATAGTAAACAAGTAAACATTTCATTAAGTCATAGGACAAAGACGGGGAATTTAACTTTGAATTTATAACAGATATATATTTAACGCTGGTTTCTAGACCAAATGTGCACTGATAATTTTCAAGTGATTTTTTAATCGCCATTTCACTTTCACAAATAAAATTATTATCGATTAAGACATAAGAAATCAAATTAATGTATATGAACTTGATTTTAATAATTGTTTAATATCGAGTGAATGTCCAACAAGATAAAATATGATGTATTTTTGATTCTATTGTCTAATGTACTACGGATGGACTTTAGAAAAATGTGATCTTGTTACATTGAAAAGAGAATTTGAATAATACATAAATACAATCCTTTAATCCAGTATTATACAACACTTCTTTGCTTTAAAACCCAATTTTAGTAGTACTCGCAATTGATACTTTCAAACTTTCGGCACTGATATGATATATGTTTGATTAAAATTTACAATTACTATGTAACTTAATTACAATTAAAACTAAGGTTGTCCGGGTGTCACTAGTGGAGCAGGAACTGCCTACCCTTCCGGAACACCTGACTTCACCCCTGGTTTTTAATGGGGTTCGTATTACTCGATCTTGTGTTGTATGTGTATGTTTTGTAGATCGTTGTTTGACCTTTTTCTTTTGACCATTGTATTGTCTGTCCTTCGTTTTTTGGATTCTTGTCATCTTCAAGCTCTCTCCTCAGATATAGGTGGGCTTAACCGATTTTAGAATTTGGTTTCCTTGCTCCTAAAAGTATTAAATTATTTGGTTTTCCAATTTATTGATTGTGACTGCACCTAATGAAGGTTTTTCCAGAAACGCGTTGTGAGCACTAAATGTGGTGTCTACGTTGTTATAAGAAAATAATATCAACAAATATTTATGGTCTTTGAGTGAGACTTTTATGAATATTATTTGGCTATATTACAAAAATCTCGAAAAATAGCTGCAAGATATACTTTCTTTTTCATCTAACATATTATCTATAGCTTCAGGAAAGAAAATATGCATAGAATATTACACTATTGTCGTTATATGTTAAGCTTAGCGAAAAATTTTCCAAAGATGTGGTATGACTAGAAATGTCAAATTTTAACTATATAGGTGTTTAACAACATACCAGTTGAAACAAAAACTACTTTTTACCAAGTTAGATTAAATTTCTATACATGAATATACAATACTGAAATGTTAACGGATATTGTGGTAAACATGGAAAAATAGTTCGATTTCAAAAATATTCCGTATTAACAGCCTTTAAAGTCCAAAACTATATCGAAAATACGTTCAAAAGAGAAAAAGAAAAAACGACAAATATATATTAACACAATGGCCTTGATGGGACTTCACCGACCAAAAAAGGACGGTTTACGATAGGAAGGAAAGATTATCTCTTTTGTGATAAATGTGTTAAAATTTTCTTGAGTGACCAAAATATCCAAAGAGTATAGATAAAAATGTCACTTACACCAGATGGGATATTGCTTGTTTCTTTCGAAAGCCAACTGATTTTTACTTTATGTTCTGCATTATATATGTCATATTTAATATATGAATGTATGTAGAAGGATGTGGAAGATTATATGAAATGATTTGGCAACAATATTATATTTGACGAAATTTTAAAAATAACAATATATTGTTAAAGAATGTTGCCACAGTATCAATGGTGACGGTGGGAGTCAGCAATAGGAATAATCAACATATGTATAACAAGCGTATTGCACTAATATTAAAACAATCAAGTGTAATATTTAATAGGGGTCTTCTTAGAAGCCGGAACTTGTGGGTGAGGGACTATATTTTCCTTGCAGTGATATAGATGAGGACATGTATATTGTTTCAAATTTATAGATATCTAATTTATAATTCCTTCCATCGCTTTTTTTATGTTGGTACCATTTCAACCTACTATATTTTGTTCGTAGAAAGGACGTTTCAATATTAGTAAACTGCCAAAATGTTGTGAAGAGCTTGGGGATACCACATGCGTAACCAGAGGGCCTACAGTGAAGACAGATAGAAAATACCATGCCCAACGAAACAATGAAATAAAATGTGAAAAGGACAAACAATGGCCCACAAAATAATACACAGAACACTATTGAGCCACATGAACCCCACACAAAGTCGGGGGTGTTCTGGAATGTTAGTGTTCAACATTTATATACACACAATGCTATGATCATCTCATATCAATTACCGGATATCCTCCCGGAAGAGTAAATCTAAATACCAGGAAAGTATTGACTATAGAACGGTGGGATTGCAATGTGTTAAAATCAAAACAAATCAGGTTAATATGAACTTGAAAATAACATAATAAAATCATAAAATGTAATGTACATATCTATGTTATCATTCATTTTTGTGATAGCTTTTGTATTTCTAAGTGGATACCAATATGTACAGGTTCTTTTCATCGTTGGCTTATATCTGTGTTGTCGTTGCCATTGGAGATTCAATTACCAAGAGGGGTTGTGATCCCTTTTACCGTTTATATCTCGCATCATGTTTGTATCTGTACTAATCCAGAACATAGATTTCAAACGTATTATGTTGTGTTTTGAATGATTTGAGATAATAGATGATTGTTCGTTTTGTTGATAATGGTGGAATTGATCATCTTCTCTTATTGAACTTTTTTTTTAAGAAACAGTCGACAATATTCATGATATATATCCAACCACAACAACACGACATACTCCTCTGGAAAACCAAAGAACTCGATATACATTGAAATGGCGACAGCAACCGATTGAAATCAATTTTCGAAATGACATATGATTTCGCACCTGTTTTATTAAATGCCTTAGCATATCTTTTCTTTTAAGAAAATAATAATTTCGCTTTTTTCCTTACTCACAAAAAACCTCAAAATATATTTTAATTCTATAGCTGTAGTGAGTGAGTTATTGCTGTTTAATACCAAACGAATACTGGCTCGGCTATATCAATACGAGAACAAGTTACTTTCGATGAGATGATAATGATGTTCACTTTGTATTAGACAAAAATGCTAAGTTGAATTTGTATAGTGATAGCTTGCTGAAACAAGTCCTTGGGTAGACAAGTCACTCCAATTGGACACATTATCTTTATTTATAGCCAACCATTCTTTGCTTTTACTCCTTAATGATGTTAGCTTAGTTGGGAAGGTACAAATACTAATTTTATAATCCTTAGTTTTACAATAACCGTTGCTCGAACCGACTATATCTACCAGACTCGAAGCGATCACGTTCACCATTACAGTCCACAGCTAGTAAAACAGGAAATAACATTTATTGGCAGGATACATTTTTGTCTCTTGTCTATTATATGTTGTTTTTCATATTTCAGAAATTAATTGGCATTATTTTGTTGTTAATGTATTTGCCAATAGATACAACTGTTGTAGTCGACTCGATATTAAGAATGATGGATTTGAGAGCTGCTATTACAGTAAGGACGGGCGAAGCGAAGAATACAAGTTTGGCTCTGAGCAAAAATGTAATTATCATAGCTTTACCATCAATGTTAGAAAAGTTTGAAGATACAAAAGGGGTAATCAGAAATTGACGGCGGCCATACAATACAATACAATGACCAAATGAAACAGACAAAAAGACAAACATTGATCTACAAAACAAAAGTCGATTCCAGGTTGTAACTATAGATGGCTGAAATAATTCAGTAATTTATTATTATTTCAAATATCGTTTTGTCATTCATCAACAAGTATACTATTTGGCGGCTCTAAGGTTTTTCATGGCCTGTGTACAAACGTGTTCAAAATGTGCCTTCCTACACCAAGAGTTCTTAATAGAGCTTTTGAATAAAGTAAAATGGCATCAAATTGAAACATAAAGGCGACCTCAATTACCACTTCTCCAATTTGTACAGGTGTTTTATATGCTGTCTATGTAGTATATTTTATCCTGCACCTTTAATCATGCATGCATGCATTCAAGATTACAAGAATTAACGAATGCACCAAATCACGACGTAATAGTAATACATGTCAGAGAATATCGAAGGGGCAATAAAAAATGGACAATCAAGAGAAATTAGCAACACAGGTCACGCAAGGCGAAGAAAACAAAAAACGCAACACAATATGTGTTTGACACCACTATGCACAAGCAAACACAAATATATAGTGACATCATTTTCCTAATTCCAATTTGTTTTCTGCAGTTGTATAACATCTTAGGACGACGATTTAGAGACGTTGTAAAAAATGAAGCACCATTCGATGGCTTCCCAACTATTACATCAATGGAATGTTCTATATGCCAGGTAAGTCAGATGTACGCAGCTGTTACTGACAGATAAACGTCTGAGGATATCAAAGATGGACAATAAAAGAGAAACTGGCAACATAGGGTACACAAATACGACGAAACACAAAACAAAAAACACAATATGTGTTGGACACCACTGTACTCAACCAAACACAAATAATGTAAATACGACATGAACCCTCCTACAAACAACTAGAGGTAAAGGCAAAGAATTTGCATGAAGTGACTATTTCTTGATTGTGAATTATAACAATTAGTTGCTAATGACGACGTTTGTATTAAGGGCAACATCAGTTAGTTAAAGTGCTTAAACTAGAAGCATTGTAGTCATGGATACAGATTAGAATTTAGAAACCATAGCAACAGAGGGTATGCAGAAAACATCTATTTGTGTCAATCTTACAGCTATAACGTAGAATAAATAAACGATAGAGAATACTGAAGGGGCAGCCAAAAATGACAATCCAGAGAAACTGGCAACATAGGGTACACAAGACGAAGAAAAACAAAACAAAAACATAACACAGTATATGTTGGATACTACTATACACAAACAAACACAAATAACGTAAATGAGACATGCGCCCTCCTACAAACAACGGTATTTTACCACAGGCTGTAGTACATTTACTGCTTTAAGGCTAGTCTGCTTTAGCGTTATTTAAACACGTTGTTAAGTTATTCAGTGTAGCGTCATGCTTTTCTACAACCATCTTGTCATGTTACTTCAAATCTCATTACAATATGTTTAACATTATTTATTGTAGACGAGCACATGTTTGCTGAGTGATTGTAGAGCAATGCGGAAACTGGAAGTATGTCTAAAAACTTACATCAGCAAATCTAATGAAAGTGAAATTTTAATACCACAATTAGAAATGTTACAAGAAAACTTAAATTGTAAAAATGATGAACATATAAAATGTGATCTCAAAAATATTGATAAAACCCCGCGAAGTGAAGGACAGTTTCGAATAGCTAAAGACACTGTTACTTTCCTGACAATTCTAGAAAGTAAATATAAAAATAAACACATTTTGTAAGGCATTGAAAATGTGAATGGATCAACTACATTCGTTTATTATTGCGTCCAAAGAAGATTATTATATTTGCAATAATCGTTCGTCGATTATAAGGTAGATGTTAATGCCATATATGATAATATGGGTTTGTACATTAACTTTTGAAAAATGTTGAATTCACAAAAGTGACTGTGCCAAGCCAGGAAGGTGAGCGTCATGTACATGTGTGTTAGGAGTATCGTGAGCGGTCATGTACATGTGTGTTAGGAGTATTGTGAGCGGCCATGTACATATGTGTTAGGAGTATCGTGAGCTGCCATGTACATGTGTGTTAGGAATATCGATTTTACTTCTTTCTACGTTTTTGTATTGATTTTTGGAACTGTTTCTACAGTTTTTTTTATATTTTATTTAACCATATTATCAAATATGCAAAACAGTAAATATTGCATTTTTATTTGAAAGGTTTTGTTTACATGTTTAAGTTTACAAATGTACCATGTCATATGATATTATCTGTGTTATATGTTTGTAATGGAGATTTTAAAAGTTCTATTAATAGAGCTTGTGTTTTTACTTTTATACTTGTAAATCTGTTTTACCGACTATAAATAAATATTACTATTAGTTATTCCTGACTAATTCAAAAAAATTCTTTCCGTCAAATGCAGTTAGAAGGGAGATTATCTGAATGCCACTATTGACATGCAATCGCATCCATCTTTTAGTAAATCGTAAAACATGCATTGTAGTTAGAACATTCTTCGACAATGTTATTGTGTATTCTGATACTATTCGTTGTCTTATCGTTACAATAACTGTCGGCAGTACTACGCTTGTAGAATGTTTATACGTCCTACTGGTGACAGTAGTTCTTTAAAAATGTAAGAGAAGTTATCTTCATTAAAATACAGTATTTGTTCATCCCTATATAATTATTTTATTTAAGATTGCAACACTTGTCTTTACATATGGCAATAAGATATCAACAAAAATACCAAACGTTACATAATATCAATTCCATTAGTGTTCGGGTGGCTCAATGAGTTATGTAGTTGAATTACCTAACAACTCATACAAGCCTATCACCAATACGGTGTGAGTTCGCGTCCGGCTTGGTAAATTGCAAAAATGGGTGCACTCGACTAGCAGCCGCAAGTGATAAAGCTTACCAGTTGCTTGCCCATGGTCGATGGTTCTCTCCGGGTATTCCGCCTTCTTCCACTACTAAAACTGGTCGCCATGATATAGCTGAATTATTGCTGAAAGTGGCGTTAAACACAATAAATCAAATCAATTCCATTAGATTGACGGCTTCATAGCACAGTCTGCTGTGGCCAAGTTAAAATCCTGATTGAACGTTATTGTGGTATGTTTATTATTTCTTCTTTTAATTAATTATTATCTAAATTTTACCAGAACGGCTATGGCAGGGTTGTTCGAAGGTTGTATTTGATGTACTTATTCATATGTTAATTTGTATACAAAGTACATCAGATAAATGTGATCACTGTTCTTATTCTTAGCAATGAGGGTGGGGGTATGTGTTATGGTGTTCAACGCCATTTTCAACAATAGTTCAGTTATATCGTTGTGGTAAGTTTTATTGGTGGACGAATCGGAGTAGCCGGAGAAACTCACGACCTGCCGCAAGTCACTGGCAAACATTATCACATAATGTTGTATCGAATACACCTCACCATAAGTGGATTTCGAACTCGCAACGTTAGTGCTTAAGAAATGAATGTGTTGTTATAACAATAATATAGCACAAAGTTTCAAACGCATGCTATGTTTTATCAATGTTTTATCTTGTTAACTACTGTCATAGGCTATGCAATTATATTCAAATAGTACCTCCAATACCAATACATTAGTGCCTTTATTATGACATATAACCTGTTTTATTTTGAGTAATATATCCCATTGAAATCTCTATGTTCCAATTATATTGTAAAATAGTCACTAAGTTTGATGAAGGGCAACTAATGTCATATTTTGCTGTTTATTTATTTAAATAAATGAATAAATAGCAGAATTGATCCCAATATTTTGCTATAATTTAGTGGCTTGTAAAAGTGTTGAACGAAGTACATTTGGCATGAAATGAGGCAGCGATTCATTTGTTTTTGTAATTGCATTCAATATTGATAATACATTTTGATATTATTAAATACAATTGAAATTATTAGTATTTATTTTTATATTCCAAATTTTCAATGTCGTTATGGTATGCAATTACATGTTTGTATTACTTTTCATGATGTTCGAAACTAGCTCCTGGAAGTACGCGTGGCTGCATGGGTGTTCGCTTCATTATATGATGAGCTTTCAATTCCGAGGCCATGTGTTAACCTGTTGACCAATTAAATGAGTGTGTCTAAATGATATGAACCAATAATGCAATCAATTAATTGTGATTTGTAATCCAATGGTGTTCAAATTTGAATACGCAGATCAGTAATAAAAAATACATTATTTTTTTGGAGGGGAAATTAAACACTTTTACTCCAAATAATATAATTTCTACAAAAAAAGTTGAGTGATGTTTGAAACATTTTTCGTATTGATATGCCTCATTGTAAAAGGAGACAGTCTCTGATAGCAATTATCTGGAATTACCAGATGTCGAACACTGCTAACGTAATATATACGAGACTTTCGATGTGAAGCAACATATAAACCGGACGTGAGACCATCTTGTTTGTACAAAAATCTAATGGTGTGATATTCCTGTCCCATGTGTATTGCCTGTAATCATGCTCTCTTTCGCATAGTGAGTGCATAGTAAGCGAGACACGACAGCATATGAATGGGTCGATCCATGCATTAGACTTGTTGCTTTGATTTGTGTGTGCGTGTGTGTCTGTAACGGTTGTATATTTTCAGCTGTGAATTATATTTAGTAATAATGAAGGTACCACTACAGTAAAACTGAGGTATGCGCCACATTCAACAGTTGAAACGGGTTCTTGATAAAGTCCTATATCTCCTATACTGGAGAAAAAATAACAACATGAACATCTTAGCTTTTAGTCCTTAATGTTGCGTACTTAGACGAGAAGCAACCAATACCAATTTTGATCTGAACGGGTCTCATACCCACGATCAACCACATTAGAAGCGAGGTAACCATTGTACGTTAGGTGCCGTTCTATAAGCTAATTTGGTTTTAACTTTGTTCTCCAATTTTACAATTCGCTCTTGGATGTGGGATTTGTAAACATGTCCCTACCGTAATAGCACAGGGATATAGCAAACACTACACTTTTTTTTCTTAAGTATTTTTGCTATTTCCATAGTCAAAGACTAAACCCGAATTGCACTCTTTTATTTCATAAGCCACATGGTGCGGTTTCTACAAAATCCTCTAAAATATATCTGATCGTGATCGTAAAGAGTCGTTGGTCCACGTATAAAAACGCCTGCTGTATTCACCAATGTCAATATTTTGTTCTGCAAGTAAAATGAATAGCAAACAGTAAATAGCAAAAAAAATGAAATACATGTAATTACTTAACCTGATCAATAAATGATCCTTGTAGCCAAATGGAAATATGTAATTTACTATAGAAATGTACGCAATCATTTAGTAACGAACCTTCCTTGTCGTGATTGTTTGATAGTTGGTTTACAACTACCTGTACAATCAGTACCTATCACCACTAACGTTGTGAGTTCGAATCCCGTTTATAGAGAGGTGTACTTGATATAACATTTTGTGATAAAAGTTTATTAGCGACTTGCGACAGGTCGATGATTTTCTCCTGGTATCCCGGTATCCTTCACCAATAATACTGACTGCCACGATATAAATGAAATTGCGTTGAAAGTGACGCAAAACACAATACCCCAAACCCTAACAATTAATTAACGAGTTTTTGTTGGAATTTATTGTAAAAATTTATGCTATGCTAAATTATTTTTCTTCTCTTATAGGAATGAGTTTTTGTTCGTATTTTGTTGAAAATATTTCTGAATGAAACAAAATCCTTTTTTTTTGGTCATATATACCATATATATGCAAATGTTGCTTTTTACAATGGGATAAGAACCTGGATTGTACTTAATAACACTTCTATAAGTTTAGAGGAGAAGGATTTAATCGACATACTGATTTCATGAATGGTTTGGTTTGATGTTATGGTGCTTAACGCCACTTTAAACAATATATCAGTTACCGTATATCATGGCGGTCAGTTTTATTGGTGGATGCAACAGGAGTACCCGTAGAAAACCACCGACCTCTCGAAAGTAACTTTATCACATAATAATGTATCTAGTACACCTCGCCTGCGCGGGGTTCGAACTCAAAACTGTAGTGGTGACAGGCACTGATTGCACAGGTAGTTGTAAATCCAACGAACATAGGATCACGGCCTCGACGACTCCTTTATGAATGGTACTGATATTATTATTCAATACAAATCTACTTAACAAATAAAATGAAAAACAATATATGCCACACTGTCGTAACAGTTCCCAAAGCCAACAGAAAAACAATAAATACCACACTGTCATAACAGTTCCCAAAGCCAACAGAAAAACAATAAATACCACACTGTCGTAACAGTTCCAAAAGCCAACA
>MJUT01044425.1:753347-776169 GCA_002080005.1 Gigantidas platifrons | reverse complement strand
TGTAGCAATATCATGGCAAGAACAAGCTACATTCCACGAGATGATGATAATGTCAGCTTTGACTAGACCAACACGATTTCTGAATATTCATTGTGCTAGTTTCTTGAAACAATACTCCGAGGGTAAACATGTCGCTCCACTTGAACACATTATCCTGATTCCGAACCAACAGTCTTTGCTGTTACTCCTAAATGCAGCAAGATTAGATTTGAAGAAACAAATACCACTTTGGTTTGGCCCGGCAGAAGATCGATCCTTCGAGTCTAACACACTCGAGGCGACCGCACTAACCATTACCCACCGATGCAGTCTAGTAGTAAGTGCAGTTGTTATGAAAGTGTAAATCATACTATACAATTTCCGTCCTATTCTGATAGCTTCAATTAAACATATACAATGTATAGGATTTCTCCATTTTTTCATAGTAAGAAAATGAAAAACAAAAAACACCATATTGTCGGACCAATTCCAAAATAAAATTTCAAAATCTTAGAAAGAGGCAAATCCGATGCTCAATGCCCATAACACACGAATACATGACCGCTTACTTTCCTGGCTTGGCACAGGTACTTCAATACAATTATTCTAGTTTTTTTGGGGCCCAAACCTCCCCTCTTCGTGAAATGATGCGGTCATGCAAGTGTTTTCCACATGTTAGTACAAATATAAACTCCATACGCATTACTCTCAATGTGTGGGAAAATTATAATAGGAAAATTGAAGTCGTCCCTTTGGTCACATGGATATGTGTATCTTAATAGTATACATTATCAGTCTAGTTTGGTCGGATCTCGTATTTTGGCGGATAGCTGGACCTGTGCAACGGCAGAGAGCAAGTTGAACCGTTTACCAGGTCAAACTGGCCGGCAAGAGCTACATATCCGACAAAACTAGACAGATTATATTTTTATCTGAAGTTTTTCAAATAAATACGTAGTCCTAATTAAAAGAAAAGCAGAGTGATCGCATAAATGCGAGGGAGGTTGATTGTTCTGCTTGTCCCCAATGTTGCATGTGTCTTGGGTGTGTCCATTCTTGGTTATCTTTTCGGTTTTCTCTCTAACGTTTAATGAAAGTATATCAGATACCTCAATTGTAAATATTTTCATCTGATCATGGACATCTTGGCGCTCCTGTCCGGTCATATTGTAAAAGTAACAATCATGGGTCTTTTTCAGACACATAAAGGCCACAGAACGATCCTGAAATAACAAAATAATAGAATAATATATATACAACACCACCGGGTTCTGAAAGGTTCTGCGTCCAATCGCCCTAATTCACGTTCACCCTATTACATGTTCGCCCTAATACACGTTCGTCCTGGGTCCGTTCGCCCTAAAAGTGGTTCCGTTTATATATATGAAGAATATTAAAAATTAATGAAGTATTCATGATATTTGATGGTTTATAGATACTAAATTGAGAAATTTGAAATATGAGGCATGCTAAAGTGTACGTTTTAATTTCCAAAAGCTCATATAGAAAGGATACTGGACTGCATAATATATTTTGTATATACGTCTGAAAATTCAGCCTAATGGGGTCAATGGTTTTAGTTGAAATGGTTTGCTGTAATGTTGTTCTTCCCAAAGTGGGATTCGAGTCCATAAGAGTACACAGTAGCACCTATTCGTTTGGCATAATGGCTAAGAATTAAGTCATCTATGCAAAATGAATGAATTGAATTTTTGGTGTTTAACGCCACTTTCAGCAATATTTCAGCTATAGTATGGCGACCAGTTTTAGTGGTGGAAGAAGCCGGAGAGAACCACCGACCCTGGGCAAGCAACTGGTAAACTTTATCACTTGCGGCTGCGAGTCGGGTGCACCCGAACTCACGCCGTATTGGTGATATGATTGTATGAGCTGTTAGATCCAATGACCTAACTCATTGAGCCACCCGGGCCCCTCTATGCAAAATATATAGTTTCATTAACCGGTGTGATATATTGTCACGTAAGATGAAACTAATAGTCGATATTATCCTTGTTTAAAGATGTGGCGATGCTATATACACATGTATTTTCTATCAAGCTGACAGCTATCTAACACAACACCACAATTTCACGTAGTCTCAGAAAATACACAATCGTTTCAGGGATGTTACAACCATATAATGTATTTCGTAAAGCTACAGGTTTGGATTAAATATTTTGTCAGTATGAATCAGTTTCGATTTTTCACTTTGTATTCGGATTGAAATAATCCGAAGTAAATAAACAGAGAAATCAATTTTTATTGTTTTCATTCTACATTGGTTTCTAATACATGTATATTTCTTCTTAATTTGGAGTAATCAATTATTTTCATCACCGTCTTTGTGTGAAATATATATTCCAGGCAATGGTTCATGCTTCGATGCTTTTGATGGGTCAGTCTCATAGATAAAGCTGATCTAGTGTTTTAGTTAATATGATCTTGATTTTGTTTCAAAAAGATAATATCATTATTTAGCATCAACAAATATTAAGAAGTGTTGTTCTATCAGATTGGAACCAAACGGATAGCATAACAGCCGTAGAAATGTCATACACTTACGTAAGTGTCCATACAGTTTTTGTAATTTTATGTATAAAGGGAAATAACTCATTATAGAAACGACAAATTTATTGGCCGTGTAAACATACTATCCACATGACATTATTATATGTTATTCCGGTCTTAGACAGGGTATATAATGTCACATTAACGGATTATCATTTATATTCCATGAGCCGAAGGCGAATGGAATATAAATCATAAGCCGTGAATGTGACATTATATACCCTGTCTATGACCGGAATAACTATTATATTATAGCTCACATCTTCATATTTAAGAAGAAAAGAAAAAAAACGATGCCAGTGCCGTATGGAAACGCCAAACTAGTTTGGAATTTTCGATACATACATTTTTATCGAAGAGAAAGAAACACATTTTGCGTGATTTTTATGTTTTGTAATTCAAATTAAATATCAGTTAAAAACAGAACTTGGTTTTCTATAATCCTAAAATTATAATGTCTTAACGATATACCGTTTCTAAAATACTGCATTCTTTCGACTTGTGACGTTAAATATATCATCCTCATCATCATATTTTTATAAGCCGGGAATGTTACATTATATACCCTGTTTGATAGCTGAATAACATATATACATTTTTATTACGGATTTAACCATTGTTTTTTTTAAATACAGAACCCAACTGTATTGAATATATTTGCGTCTGTTATTTTCATTTTTCGTATTTCTAAATGTCCCTTTCCGTACCTCTGACATGCTTTCTTCAATTGCGTCAAAATATTTTGTCACGTCATTTTACATGTATGAGGTCTCTTATGAAGGAAAATCTTGTATTAACTTTCTAAATCAATACAATTTCATATGCAATAATTTTTTTTAGATTTTATAAATATAACATTATTATTAATATATCACAAAACAAAACAACAGGTTATGCGAAACCATTTCAATAATTTAAATGTTAACAACATGTAAGAAAAACCTTGGTGTGGCCCCATGACGTCGAATGTTTTCAAGGCTCTTGAAACGTTTTGTTTATTATTATGTTCATCACTTTATGGTACAGCCGTAGAACATAGGAGTTTGCTGAATCGATCAGGTATTTGTGACGGAATTATATGTTGTAATATTTTTTTTTTCATAAAGCCGTTTTGAGTATAAAAACAGCATTTAATCTGGTAAAAATACATTTATTTTTCCGTATTATGCTATTGATTCAGTGAAGCGGAATTTTTTGTCGTCCATGTTGTTATCGATTTTGCGAGACTGAAATATACAGGGGACCCTCGACGGGATAGAAATGTGTCTGATGTATACGACTACAGACGTATACATAGCTTGATGTATACGGCTAGTTATCCAGTCAGAATCCTTACATTTTTATGTGAGCTATAATATTACATTTTGTATCAATACTTACGTTACGACGGACGTCATACTTGAACTCCAGACGTCCATTCACTTAATTCTCACTATTTACGTAAACGGAAAGAAGTAAGCACAGCTGCAATGTAATTGAAAATTTTGTATACATTTGTGTTGCTTAAATAGCTTGTGAATATGAAAAAAAATATATAACAGCAGTTGAAACGATGATGCAGGAGGACAATAGAAAGATTAATTATTCTAATGTAGTTATTTAATATTCCTGGTTTGTGGTTGGACAATGCTGTAATTTTCACGGTATCAATTCCACGGTTGAAATAGCATGATATTTTTTTTTAGAATTTTAGCCGGCTACGTCATCTTGGCAATAATGTGGCAATACACATTTATAAACATGATTACATTAGAATGGAGAAAACTGTATTGTATTTGAAAATTGTCGTTTTAATGGTCGCAAATATCCGCTTACTGGCTCCGGTAGCGCATCGCAAGTAAGCTCAATTTGCGACCATCAAATATCCAATTGATGCCGTAAAATTTTCAAGTACAATACAGTAATCTCCTAAATCACGAAGTGGTGCACAAATTATTGTCTTTTACCTCAATATTCTGCCACGTGACTTCCTGTGTTCTTCCACGTGATTTCTGGTGTTCTGCCATGTGACCATCTGCAGAGATTTGTTTTGTTTTATCAAAGGAGTGTCTTGCATCAAGAAGAGTTTGAAGACACCAAAGGGAGGCAATCAGAATCCGTATATCGAAGAACAGACAACACAATGGCCAAAAGAAATAGTACAAAAGGACAACAATTTGCACTGATTAAGGCATTATGAGACATACATTGTTGATATTGTTGAAATTGTAGACCTTCACTGTTTAAGCTTTCTTTTCAAAACCAATTTCTTTATCTAACAACATTAGAATAATTATGTTATCAACTACATAATAATACATAATACATGTATCATGAGGAATGTGTCGTAGGTTTAAAAATTCCAATATAGTTGTACATGACAGTGCAGGTACATTGAGTAACAAGTCCAGTTTCTAAATTGGTACTTGCTATTCAGTGTGTGTTTATTCCTGTTAATTATTTTCAACTTTTATATCATAAATATCTTTCGTTTTTTGTTATTATATATATATATATCTATCACAATTGCCGAGAAATAAATTGCTATAACTGTGATCTAATGGGCGTAAATTTCTTTGCCATATACATGTGATTGTTTTCTTCTAAATTATTACTCACTATTATAAAAACAGAGACATGTTGTTTTACAAAAAAATAACTCTTACTTTGGCCGAAAACCAACCCTCACTACAATGTGGCTTAAAAATGAAAAAAATGTACTCCACACAAATAAATGAAATTGGGGACGTTCATATTCAAAAGTTAGGTCATGTAAGCCAATATTTCGACAATCTTTGGGGTAAAGTAAATCAAAATACTTAAATAGGACAGCCAAAATCTGCTAAGGGTACCTATGCTTGATATTTCTATAATGCACGCATGTAAATGATAAGTAGTGGAGAATACACTCCAACTGAAGATTCTTAAAAATAATCAAGGAGACCCGTTAGGGTCGAGTTAATTATTTTTAAGAATCTACAAGTTGGAGTGTATACTCTCACATAATACATTTCTATCTGCAACAGTGTTTTCATTTTATATTTTTACCTTTTTAATGTTCAGAAAGCTATATAAGCCACAATTAACAAAAAAATAAACAACACAATTTTATCGGCATCGTGCTTTCGATTCTCGTTTATATTTAGATATTTCAAATGATTAAGGGACCACTACAGTAACACTGAGTTATACGTCACAATCTACCAGTTGAAACGGGTTCTGGAGATAGTCATAGGTCCTCTATACTGGAAAACAAACAACATACTAATCTTTGTAATAGTCCTTAAAGTTGCGTACTTAGAGAAGAATCAACAAATACCAATTTTGATCTGACCGGGGCTCGAACCCACGATCAACCAAACTAGAAGCGAGGTAACCATTGCACGAAAGGTGCGGTTCTATAATCTAATTTGCTTTTAACTTTGTTCTCCAATTTTACAATTAGCTCTTAGATGTGGAAGCACATCATTACCGTAATAGCACAAGAATATGGCAAACACTACACTTTTTTTTCTTAAAGTATTTTTGCTATTTCCATAGTCAAAGATTAACCCAAATTGACCTCATTTATTTCATAAGCCAGATGGTGTGGTTTCTACAAAATCCTCTAAAATATAGCAGATCGTGATCGTAAAGAGTCGTTGGTCCACGTATAAAAACGCCTGCTGTATTCACCAATGTCAATATTTTGCTCTGCAAGTAAAGTGCTTAACAAACAGTAAATACCAAAAATCAAAACACATGTAGTTACTCAACCTGGTCCATAAATGATCCATGTACATACTGTGTAGCCAAATGGAAATGTGTAATGTAACCAATTTTATTAACGATCCTTCGTGCTAGTTTGATTTACAACTACCTATGCAATCAGTATCTCTCACCACTAATCGTTGAAGTAATTGCATTCGACACTAGACTCAAACTCTACTTCCGTCATTGGGAGGTACTATACGAAAAATGAAGCAATACATGAGTGAAAATCTTAGAATGCCGGAGAAATGAGCTATCGTATGCACAACACAAGAAGAGAGGCGAAAATGAACGTCTTTTAGGAATTGATACATGTCCTAGTTTGAATGATATAATGGGAATAAGATGCATTAAATGTAACCGAAGGGAACAGGTGTACGATTTTAAAAGTTTCCGAGTTTCTTGCCTTGTGGATAATTAGTATATATATAGGATATAAACATGTAAGTTGCCGTTAACATAAGATTGTATGACTATAGACACGAACAAGCTAAAATAAGGAAAAAGAAATGAAATAATAAAGAAATTTTATTGAAAATAAATATGTAAGAAATATGTAGAAAAAAGGGGGTGGTGGTAATTCCATGCCACGAGCGCCTGTGGTAAAACGGAGAGAAGGGCGTTGTTAACAAGAACGCTATAATCCTGAACAATATACACAATATATTTAATCTTCGTGACACAGAAGTTGTCAACATGTATAATATTAGTTTTATTAAAAAGAGCCGGCTGTCTCAACCATTATCCAAACATTAGATAATATACCAGGTCATAGTATAGCATGATAGTTAAACAATAGTCAACTTTGAACCAAATGTAATTGCTAATACCATCTGAAAATAACTAACAGAATACTTTTCATCAAGTTGTTGGTAACTTCCGAAAAATAATTTTGGAAGATAAGATAAAACTATTCTTTAAAATCAATGTTTTAATTGCTTAGTACGCAGAATACGGTGACGTAAATACATTTTAATATAAACTGTAATTATCTAACGTAGCGTATGAGTTGTGAAATATAAACTCCATACTCGGGAGCGGTTGTTATATACTATCAAGGTGTGGAAAATTATAATTGGAAAATTGAAGTCGTCTCTTTTGTCATAAAGTTTGGATAGTAGTATCAAACTAGTATACGTTATCAGTCTAGTTTGGTCAAATGGCGCTTTGACGGACAAATGGACATGTGCAACGGCGAAGAGCAAGTCGAACCGTTTACCAGGTCAAGCTGACCGGCAAGAACTCCATATCCGACCAAATTAGCAAGGATACATATGTAAAGATTTTCATTTAAATGGTTTAAAACTGATTAAAAGAAAAGCAGAATTATCGTGGTTAAAGGGGGGTGTTGATGTTTTCTGCGTCTCCCCAATATTTTCTCTAACGTTTTAAGAAAGTATATCAAATACCTCAATTGTAAATATTTGCATCTGATCATGGACATCATGGCGCTCCTGTCCGATTATATTGTAAAAATAGCAATCATGGTTCCTTCTCAGACACATAAAGGCCACAGAACGATACTGAAATAACAACATAATAGAATAATACATTTACATAACCACTATGTTCTGACAGGATACTTTGTTGTATAATGTATTTTGTATATAAATGTACGTCTGTAAATTCAACGTAATAGGTGATTTTTTTTTGATTTTTTTTTGCTGTAGTTATGTTCTTCCATAAGCGGGATTCGAGCCCACAACAATACACTGTAGCACATGTTCGCTTGGCACAATGACGGAATATTAAACGCCCTCCGCCAAATGCTCTACATAAAATATATATCTTCATTAATCGGTGTGATACATTGTTTCGTTATTTGAAACTAATGGCCGATGTGGCGATGGTATATACACATGTATTTTCTATCAAGTTGACAACAATGTAACACAACATCACACTTTGACGTAGTCTCACAAAATGCACAATCTTCTCATGAAAGTGACAAGCATACAGTGTATTCCGTAGAGATACATACCCATTTTGATTATATATTTTGTGAGTGCGAATTGGTTTCGATTTTTCACTATTTTATTCGGATTGAGATAATCCGAAGTAAATAAACAGAGAAATCATTTTTTTTATTCTACACTGGTTTCTAATATATGTATTCTTAATCCGGAGTAATCAGTTATTTTCATCACCGTCCTTGTGTGACATATATATTCCAATCGATGGTTCATGGTTCGATGCTTTTCATTGGTCAGCTTCATAGATAAAGCAGGGCCCGGGTGGCTCAATGAGTTAGGTAGTTGGATTACCAAACAACTCTTACAAACCTATCACCAATACGGCTCTGTAAATTACAAAAACGGGTGCATTCGACTCGCAATCGCAAGTGATCAAGTTTACCAGTTGCTTGCCCAGGATTTGTGGTTCTCTCCGGGTACTCTGGCTTCTTCCACCATTAAAACTGGTCGCCGTGATATAGCTGAAATTGGCGTTAAAACACCAAAATGAAAAATAAAATAGATAAAGCTCATCTAGCGTTTTAGTTAATATGATTTTAATTTTGATGCAAAAAGATAATATCATTATTTAATATCAGCAAACATTAAGAAGTGTTGTTCTATCAGATTGGAACCAAAAGGAAAGCATAACAGCCGTAGAAATGTTATACACTTTCGTAAGTGTCCATACATTTTTTTGTAATTTAATGTATAAAGAGAAATAACTCATTATAGAAACGACAAATTCATTGGCCATGCAAACCTACTTGTCCTCATGACATTACTTTTTGTATAAGTACTTACATGCCGACGAAAGTCATATTTGAACTCCATATGACCATTCACTGAATTCTCACTATTTACGTAAACGGAAAGTAGTAAGCACAGCTGCAATGAAATTTAAAATTTTGCTTAGTTGACACGATGACACAGGAGAACAATAGAAAGATTAATTAATCGTGGTGGTGCACAAATGGTATTTTACCTCAATGTTCTGACACGTGACATCCTGTGTTCTGACACATGACTTTCTGTGTTCTGACAAGTGATTTCTGGTGGTCTGACGTGTGACTATCTGCAGAGATTTGTTTTGTTTTATCAAAGGATTGTCTTGTATCAACGATTTGCACTGATTAAAATATTATGAAACTTTAAAACATACATTGTTGATATTGGTGGAATTGTTTATCTAACAAACATTAGAATAAGTATCCATTCATATTCCCATGTTACATTGTACTTTTAATTCATGAATAGTTCTGTTGTAATCAACTGCATAATAATACATAATACTTGTACCATGAGGACTGTGTCATAGGTTTCAAAAATCCATATAGTTGTACATGACAGTTCAGGTACAATGAGTAACAATTTTAGTTTTTAAATTGTTACTTGCTATTCAGTGTGTGTTTATTCCTGTTAAACATTTTCAACTTTTATATCATCTTTTTATATCTTTCGTTTAATGTTATATATATATATATATATATATATCACAATTGCCGAGATATAAATTGCTATAGCTGTGTTCTAATGGGCGTAAATTTCTTTGCCCTATACATGTAATTCTTTTCTTCCAAATTATTACTCACTATTATAAAAACAGAGACATGTTGTTTTACAAAAAAATAATCCCTTACTTTGGCCGAAAACCAACCCTGACTACAATGTGGCTTTTAAATAAATAAAAAAACAATGTACTCCACACAAATACATGAAACTGGGGACGTTCATATTTAAAAGATAGGACAGGTAATCCAAATATTTTGACAATTTTCGGGGTCAAGTAAATCAAAAGACTTATATATGATAGTCAAAATCTGCTAAGGTTACTCATACCTACTAATTATATAACTCATGTAAATGATAAACTTTATAAATCTGAAAAAAAGTATATAATGTTCAAACCTTAAAAAGTATTCCAAACAATACGACTTTCCTCTCCATTGTTATGTACAGGTAAAGGTAGTACAAATTCTTATCTCTGTGGACATTTACTTATATTGTAGTGTGTCAATCTATTATCTAAGTTTCTGTTTAATCTTAGAACGTGTAGTGCATGATCACAGTCCGAAATGTGAAAATATGTTTGTCCCATATATTTTTTCCATTTCATAAACATTCATGATGCTACTGTCTCGTAGTGTAGTGCATGTACATAGCACGAAATGTACAAATTTGTTTACCATATATTTGTCCCATCAGACCTCTGCAAAGTCATGGGGCGTGTCTTAGGAGCCCGACTAATCATGGATAATATTTATATAATAATCACATATAAATTAAATAAACTAGGAACGATTTTTTGAAATTTAAATCATTCTGTGATGATCGACTATACAGAAGGTAACATAGGATTTAAACAGCAGACTAAACCTGATTGTCCAAATATACAGCCGGACCTATAATAATGAAAATTTAAGTAAACATGTATACTATATCTACAAAGCTATATGAGATCTTCTGACATTACATAGAAAGGGCCCGGGTAGCTCAATGAGTTAGGTAGTTAGATTACCTAACAACTCATACAAGCCTATCACCAATACGGCGTGGGTTCGCGCCCGTCTTTGTAAATACAAAAAAGGTGCACTCGACTCGCACCCGTAAGTGATAAAGTTTACTAGTTGCTTGCCCATGATTAGTGGTTTTCTCCGGGTACTCCGGCTTCTTCCACCACTAACACTGGTCGCCATGATATACATGTAGCTGAAATATTGATGAAAGTGGCGTTAAAACACAAAAAATAAAAAATAAAATAAATATCGAAACTGGTTGATATCTTCTCCTTACTATAGGAATCAAACTAGAAACAACCTTATCAGCAAACACACTCTGGTTACTCGATTAAATTGTTTCCCGTTTTCAAAATATTACATCAAATTGTTCTCTATCTACATCCTAGCTCATGACTAAATAACATTGTAGATCACACATGCGCTTCGCACATCAGTGAGTTGTTGTGTTATTTGGTCATTCGTGATTATTTTGATGATGAAATTCGTTAATTAGTTATAGTATAATTACTACTATACATATATGAATTACGTCTGAACGTCTTCTTCTTCCTTGTTTAGCTTTTGCATTGGTAATATCATGACGAGGTTGTGAGTTTGAATCTCGATCTTGGCGATATGTATTCGATACCACATCATGTGATAAAGTTTGTCAGTGACGTGCGAAGGGTCAGTTGGTTTATCCGGGTACTCTGGTTTCCTCCATCAATATAATAAACAGCCACGATATAACTGAAATATTGTTGAAAGTGCAGTTAAACATCCATATCTATAACCTTTGAAATAGTAATATCATAAACCAATCTTATATTGAAGAAAATCTACATCATAAACAAATGAATTAATTCTTTAAAAGCGATAACTACAAGTACAATTGCCATGCGTGCACTTAAGTTTATCATTTCTTCCGAGGGTGTTTAGTGACACCAATACACGTATTTAGCCGTGAACTCCGAGGTCACAGGAAGTGGAATTACATCTAAAGGCGACTTCAAGGGGATCGTCAAATAATTCATAGATACAGACAGGTACCATTACCTTGCCGAAAGGTTGTCCGTAATAAGGCTGTAAATGAATTATTAATGGCAAGTACTAAATAAAACAAATTGATTAAAAGGTTTGGGAGTTGCAAGGTCTGTAGACATAATTACTTTAACACCGTTGACTTTTGAAGAGATCAACGCAACCTTTTGATATAAAATTCATAACAAACAAAGGAATATGTCTGTTGAAATGTTATGGCTTTAATATTTCGCTAAAATTATCGAACAAATAGAGACTGTTCATCTGTTTCTTCAAGGACATAACGTCAGTTTTAGACCACATTGTATCCAAATGTTTTGTTTATTATTATTTGTTTGCTTAACAGAAATATTCCACTTACGTCAAATCTTGGTTTATATCCCATTGAACTTTCATGACGATTATAATCCTAGTCTCATTCCCTGTTTTTGTATCATTTCGATTTGTCTGACTTTGTGTTTCCTTGTTCCACCTTTCCGTTTCAACTTGTGTATAGTGTAGTCTCCCTTTACTCACTAATCATCTCAGTACTGCAATACTTTACGTTCATCATCATAATCATTCAACATCAAGATTTTTTAAAGAATCCCTGCCTAGATTGGTCCGCCGGTGTTTTATCAATAGCGCCTATATGCTGCAAATATGTTGGTTTTTGTTTAGTTTATGTTATGTTTTTTTTTGTTTTTTTTTTTAATTTCATGACTTAAATTAGTTATTGGTATATTTTCTTCTGCTATGCTATTAGTTTAGAAGAAAAACGAAGTATTAGTGATATTTGTTGGTGTATTACTTTCATTATTTTTTCCAAAAACCTGGTGTGCATGATCACAGTGTTTATTTGCAATTCCAGATACACTTAATGGAAAAACATAAAGTTGCAAAAAAT
The DNA here is from genome assembly GCA_002080005.1 of Gigantidas platifrons. Classification (NCBI taxonomy): domain Eukaryota; kingdom Metazoa; phylum Mollusca; class Bivalvia; order Mytilida; family Modiolidae; genus Gigantidas; species Gigantidas platifrons. The sequence goes on along the minus strand of MJUT01044425.1, from coordinate 763,516 downwards.
ATATCTAGTTTATTAAAAATAATAATATATGTCAATTTCACGTTGTGTGTAATGAAAAGCCACTATTGATACATACATGTACTAGCTCGTATATAAGGGTAATAACAAAATTACCGAACACAGGGAAATCTTCCAAAGGGAAATTCAAAACTCATAAATCAATAAACAGACAAAATCAGTCATTCTAACATGACGTCCTTCATTGGCTAAATAAATAATGCAGTGATAAAACTCACGATATATTTTAATTCGCTCATGCGTATTGACGAACAAATTACAAACATAATTCCCTAGTGAATTTATGTATTCATACAGCACTGTGGTGCATAACAAACATACAAATGCCCGTATTGTTTTTACCTATATTTTTTCCGGAATAAATACTTAAGACAACCTTCAATGGACTTTGACTTTTGAAATTTAACATCTTCCGGAAGTCGTTTACAAAGAACGCTGATGACATTGAAACACATGGTTACTGATTTATTTTTAAGATTTTGTGGGCATTTTAGTTGTTTAAGTTGCTAAATTCAAAATGCCATTAATTTGGAAAATATCAGTAACTTCATAGCATCACAGTCTATTTATACATAAAAGAAAAACAACTGTAAACTGTAAAACATGAAGATTAGTGAATTTTGTTATGAAATGCATTTCCATTACCGACTTCCACTTAAAAAAATAAGTTAGATTTTTCCTACTAGAATCGAAATAATTCATGGAAAACAGAGTTTGTATAACGTTTTAACATGGGTAACATTATTTTCGTTGCATTTTATCCCTCGCTAACGCTCGGGATAAAGTTTATACGAAAATAATGTTACCCATGTTAAAACTGTATACAAACTCTGGCTTCCATGAATTATTTCTTGAGCAACCGGGAAACTGGGAAACCGCAATGGCCCTGACTTGGTACAGGCATTTCTAAAGAAATGGTGGATTGAATCAGATTTTACGGCGCCAACCTCTCGCTTCCATTACGGTTCAAAGGTTCCGGTTGTCATTATAATAGCATTTATAACAATACTGGAAAAAAAATTGGTAAAATAGTAGTCAAACAGTACTAAATTCAGTTAGGAGGGTATCTAATATATCTCGTGAACCATCACCATCAATAACTATGAGTCCTTTGAAGTACTAGCTAGTAAATAAGAAGCATTTTAAGATTTCAAAGGTTAATCAGAATCTGTAAATCAAAGAAGAACAGACAACACAATGACTAAAAGAAAAAGAACAAAATGACAAACAACGTCTATGCAAACACCAGCTGTGTATTGTGTAAGAAAACTAAAACAAGTATTATTCACGCACAGAGCAGCACATACGGAACAGAAGGTAAACAAATATTTATGTTTTCTGTATTTGCAGCGTATATTGTGTTTACATTATAAGACCGGTGAAATATCTATGCGAAAATGTTGAAAACCGGTAAGAAAATATCAACATGCAACAAAAATGACAAAAAGGATCAGACATAAAATCAGTATTGTCTTCTCCATTTTAATTAATTTGTACGAACGTAAGCGACACTATAATGAAAACAGAAAAGCTCGAAAAGGAAGCACGCACTAGATGCTATTTCCTGTGTGGGAATAAGCACACTAATCAGTATTATACTTATATCATAATTATTTCCACCATACCATGATTCTTAATAAATGTGACACGTGTAATCTAAATCGAGGCATTGTATTTAACTCGACCATTTATAAATTGTTTATGTCTTACAATTGAACCATGAACATCTTTATATCTGAATGGAGAAAAAAGTACGTGTAATACTATGGGTCGTGATGGTCTGATTGAAAATGTAATAAACTTTAAAAATGCCCATATTACGGATGAAGGTATGTAATGACACTTTCAATAATACATCAGTGTTATCTTGATGGTGAGTTTCACTGCGATACGTGTGAAAAACCACCGACATCAGTCACTGACAAACATTGTCATATAAGGTTGTATCGAGTACACCTTGCCATGGTCGGGATTCGAATTCATAACTTTAATGGTGATGCAATGAATACACTGCCTACAAAGGTAGATTTAAATCAGACCACCACAACCCAAAGTATTACACTAGTGGCACCCGTCTTGTTTTTCTAGTTACAAGCCCGGTCACAAGTCATGAATGAGGAAAGGACTAGGAAGTGTTTACGACAAGTGGAACATATCGTGGTCAATACACCCTATAATGTCTTTGGTTGGTAGGAGAAATAACGTCATTTTCGGGGATTGTGGTATTACGTCATGTGGCTTTGCATTATAAGGAGACTGAGGGCCACACCCTTACGCTCGATTGCCATAGGAACATTTGTTTTATTAATAATCACATTATTTAAAAACTGTAAATTTCAGAAATAAATATCTAATAAATTATATTTTATTTGTTGTTGTTCTTTTTTCTGGACATAATATAATTGAAAGTTCAAAGGGAAGCACACACTTAAGAGATATCATATAGCGGAATAAACAATGTTGTTGAATCTAATTAATACAATCCTTGATATATTTATATCATAAAAATTTCCAAGACACAAAGATTGTTTTGTACTTAAATAATGTGACCCTTGATGTCTAAATTGATCCATTTGATTTTACTAATATCACTTTCGACCACTGTTAAATTGTTTGTTTGATATTTCGTAATTCTTTCTAGAGAATCGCAATTTATTGCAACGAAGATATATATGTAAAATATTAATTACAATATTGTGAATGCATATAAAATATTGATTTTGTTTGTTTTGTGTGATGGTGTTTAACGCCACTTTCAACAATATTTCAGTTATATCGTGAAGGTCAGCTTTATTGGTGGAGGAAACCGGAGGACCCAGAGAGAGCCACCGACCTGTCGAAAGGTTGAACACCTCACCCTGATAGAGATTCGAACTCACAACATCAGTGGTGATATGCACTGATTGCATGGGTAGTTGTAAATTCAACTACCATACGATCACGGCCACGACAGCCCCGATAAAATATAGATCGTTCATTAAGTCCAACGAGCAGTATCGAGTACACCTTGTCATGGTCGGGATTCGAATTCACAACTTTAATGGTGATGCAATGTATACACTGCCTACAAAGGTAGATTTAAATCAGACCACCACAACCCAAAGTATTACACTAGTGGCACCCGTCTTGTTTTTCTAGTTACAAACCCGGTGACAAGTCATGAATGAGGAAAGGACTAGGAAGTGTTTACGACAAGTGGAACATATCGTGGTAAATACACCCTATAATGTCTTTGGTTGGTAGGAGAAATAACGTCATTTTCGGGGATTGTGGTATTACGTCATGTGGCTTTGCATTATAAGGAGACTGAGGGCCACACCCTTACGCTTAATTGCCATAGGAACATTAGTTTCATTAATAATCACATTATTTAAAAACTGTAAATTTCAGAAATAAATATCTAATAAATTATATTTTATTTGTTGTTGTTCTTTTTTCTGGACATAATATAAAAGAAAGTTCTAAAGGGAAGCAACCACTTAAGAGATATCATATAGCGGAATAAACAATGTTGTTGAATCTAATTAATACAATCATTGATATATTTATATCATAAAAATTTCCAAGACACACAGATTGTTTTGTACTTAAATAATGTGACCCTTGATGTCTAAACTGATCCATTTGATTTTACTAATATCACTTTCGACCACTTTTAAATTGTTTGTTTGATATTTCGTAATTCTTTCTAGAGAATCGCAATTTATTGCAACGAAGATATATATGTAAAATATTAATTACAATAGTGTGAATGCATATACAATATTGATTTTGTTTGTTTTGTTTGATGGTGTTTAACGCCACTTTCAACAATATTTCAGTTATATCGTGAAGGTCAGCTTTATTGGTGGAGGAAACCGGAGGACCCAGAGAGAGCCACCGACCTGTCGTAAGGTTGAACACCTCACCCTGATAGAGATTCGAACTCACAACATCAGTGGTGATATGCACTGATTGCATGGGTAGTTGTAAATTCAACTACCATACGATCACGGCCACGACAGCCCCGATAAAATATAGATCGTTCATTAAGTCCAACGAGCAGTATGTCTGCTATATTCAAAGCGACTGTGTGTGTGAGCAATGTTTATAATATTACATAACAAGAACAAGCTACATTTCCATGATATGATTTATACTAGAACAACACGCTGTCCCTGGATGTTAATAGTGCTAACTCACTGAAACAAGTAGTCCGCTGGTAGACATGTCGAAACTTGGACACATTAGCCTTATTTCGGGCCAACCAGATTTTGCGTTGTTAGCGGCTAAGCTATAAATACCAATTGTGTAGTCATTGGTTTGACCCTACCCACGATCTACCACACTCGAGGCAAGCACGCTACCCATTACACCACTGTGATGCAGTTACAAACTATAGGAACACATACACAGACATACACATATCTGAGCAGTGTAGATAATAAATGTCACATCTGATGCTAATCTCATTTCCCTGAATTAGATATTAATATATTGTATGTATCACCTTGTGGTATATGGGAGATCACCCAATCAGACACACTAGTCACTACTGCGTCTTTTCCATGGGGATGTATCCCAAATTTTTGAGTTAAATATAAGTTTGTTGATTCAGCATTTACTAGGGATTTCTCGCTCGTGCGATGTACATTTATGAATTTACAATTCTGCAAATTTTCGCTTTTAAAATTATATAAATTTATAACACAAACCAGTAGTTAATTTATACACAAGCCACTATGGTAAGCTAATATTTTCTTTTGTTCTCTAGTTTTGAATAATTTTTAAAAGTGATCTAGAGACACTGTCAAAATTGGGCACACAGGAAACAGGACAAATACATGTAGAAACAAAACACAAAAACAAAACATAACACAGAGAACTACAAACATGAGGTATGAAGATCACATATACAATATATCATCATCCCAGTAGTCAGTATTTCGCCATTGATATGGTTTATTAGATATATTTATTATCAAAGTTAATGTTCCTTAGATATGTTATTATTATTGAAAGATAGGTTCTTCCCTCTCGGGCATTGGTGACTTTCCCCGACTTTGGCTATTCTGTTTAGTTTCTTTGATATTCCTTCTTCTAAAACTGTTTAAATGTTTGGCTTTCGAATCTAGCGTAAATGATGAAGGTTATTACAGAAATGCTTCATAAATGAAGAAGGTTATTTCAGAAATGCTTCGTAAATGATGAAGGTTATTCCAGAAATGCTTCATAAATGATGAAGGTTATTTCTGAAATGCATCGTAAATGTAGAAGTTTATTCCAGAAATGCTTCGTAAATGTAGAAGTTTATTCCAGAAATGCTTCGTAAATGTAGAAGTTTATTCCAGAAATGCTTCGTAAATGTAGAAGTTTATTCCAGAAGTGCTTCGTAAATGTAGAAGTTTATTCCAGAAATGCTTCGTAAGCGTAGAAGTTTATTCCAGGAATGATTCGTAAATGATGAAGGCTATTCCAGAAATGATTCATAAATGATGAAGGTTATTTCAGAAATGCTTCGTAAATGATGAAGGGTATTCCAGAAATGCTTCCATATAAATTAGTTCTCTACATTTTTATTTTTTAACTTCATTAACAGTAATAATGTGTATTTGGTTTTATTAAGCATATACCAATTGATAGACTGGTTCTTAATGACAATTACTGACAAATTCAACTCATTGTCAACTGTTAATTGTATAAGGTACCAGTGATCGAACTAAAAATAGATTGATATATTATTTTGATTTATATTAATGATATATTCTCTAAATAACCAATGCAAATTAGATTTCAATGATATAACATTTTAAACACTCCAGAATAAAAAAGACCCCACGACAACAGTAAATTTGTGAAAAGAGTAGATATAGAAACTAGTCACTACTGCGTCTTTTCCATGGGGATGTATCCCAAATTTTAGAGTTAAATATAAGTTTGTTGATTCAGCAATTACTAGGGATTGCCCGCTCATACGATCTACCACACTCGAGGCAAGCACGCTACCCATTACACCACTGTGATGCAGTTACAAACCATAGGAACACATACACACATATGTTGTGAAAATGGTGGCTTTTTTGTAAATGATTTAATATCAGAAAATAACATGCTTTTTACATAAGAGGAATTTATGAATCACTATAATATTAGATTAAATTTTATAGAATATTTCAGTATTCTAAGTTCCATTCCACATAGATGGAAACTTCTGATAAGAGGGATAGGAAAAATAAACTTAATTGAAAATTACATTGTTGATAGACTGAAAAGGGACCCTAAGCCTTGTAAATACTTTTCCAAACAATACATGTTAAATGTAAAAATGTTTCCTTGAAACATTCAGAGTAAATGGGAAAAGGAAGTCCATATGGGGGTTGTTATTGAAGATTATAATTGGAGTTTTATTTACTGTATACCTTTCTGTTACAAAAGATACTAAATTACAGGACTTTCAATATAAACTTATACATAGAATCTTAATTATAAATTCCTTTCTATATAAATGTGGGTTAAAAAACTGAGATATGTACATTTGGTACAGAAACCAAAGAAAGTCTGGTTTACATCTTTTAGAAATGTAATTATGTTCGGAACTTTTGGTTATCAATTGGCAATTTCCTGAAAATATGTGGTCTTAGCTTACCCTTTAATGCAAAGGACATACTTCTTGGCTTGACTGAACACAGTTCAGCCCAGGGCACAATCAACAATGTTTTAATTATTTTGAAATATTATATATATGTCTGCAGATGCAAATGCAGGGACCTTGATTTAGAAGGTGGTCTTGAATTCCTGAAATATGCTATAAATATTGAAAAGGCATCAATAATATATCTGTCCCCAGTACAAAAGGAATATGTTAAAAGAAAATGGTTAGATCTGGAGGCGGTATTGAGTGGTTAATATTAATATATATCCTCATATGACAATAAGCCGGTCAGTCATTGGATAATGTTTGATTATTTTTTTCATGTTTGAAAAGTAAACATTTTTTTCTTTTTAATTATGTTCCTCATCTATTCTTGCTCACATGTGTAAAGTTCCACGGAAAAAAGATCGATACTAAAAACACACTGACCCATATTTGTTGTGTACGTTTTCCCAAATGGCGTCCTATTACGTCATATAAGGCCGGTCAAAGGTCAATAAAGCACATGGTTTTGTCTTAGGCTAACGAAGCTTAAAAAGTAAACCAGATTTAGAAAGTACAGTATTTTAGCTTTTTCAGTGTAATTGTTTTGTCTGAAAAATGTCGAAAGATGTTTTCTTTTAAATAGTTTGAAATTGAAGTATTAAAAATTTTATAATTATTTGATGCAAATATTAAACTTGCCTACCCATAAATGGCATATATAATCATGTACATTTGTATTTAATCCAATGAATTTGGTGTTTTTTGGTTCTCAATACAATCTATTAGACTGACTACATTCAGCGTATTTTTGGAAAACAATTAATGACTGATATCAATTTATTTTAATCACATTTAATATCACTTACTTACAATGAACACACACAAAAATGGTGGAATCTGAAAGATCAATCATCATATTTTCAAAGTATTTTAAAATACAATTTGGTTGGCCTACATTCCAGAAACGGTCATGAACTGTGATGACAATTATGTCAACAAACCGGAAATATAAAAATGTTTGGGGAATACCATCGATTAGAATAGATTTCACAGGCAGAATGACCAGGTAAAAAGGACATTAGTAAAAAGGAGTTTTTTTACTTGTATGAAATTTTGTCAATTCAATCTTACCTGTTTTGATCGAATTTTATAATCTTCAAGTTTTAAAAAACTGCTTCGGCGTCTTATATACGTTTTACATATACAGAATGACGTCATTGGTCTCGTGCTGCGCGAGAATGGTAAATCAAAACAAGTTACCGACTTTATTGCATGACCGAGCAGATGTCACGACACGATATCTATTAAATTTATAATAAAATATATGTATAACTTAAAATGCTAACTTTGAATTTCAAAAGTTATTACAAAACAGTATGTTATGAAGACCAACTTGTTTTTACATTGTAACTTGTGTGCATTGAAACATTGTGTTTATAGAATCATGTATGTATAAATCTGTTCTTCAAAAATAAACAAAGTACAAAAAGACCCATAGGAACACATACACACACATATATATATATGAGCTGTGTAAATAATAAATGTCACATCTGATGCTAATCTCATTTCCCTTTTAACTTGTTTCCTCTGAATTAGATACTAACCTATTGTATTTATCACCCTGTGTGGTATATGGGAGATCACACAGTCAGACACACCAGTCACTACTGCGCCTATTCTATGGGGATATATCCGCAATTTTTTAGTTAAATATAAGTTTATTGATTCAGCAGTAATTACTAGGTGTTGTTTCCCCAGGGCCGGATTTACCAATAGGCATAGTAGGCCATTGGCCTAGGGCCCACGGGTATCTGGGGGCCCATTGAAGCTAATCTTTCACGCATGCTGCCAGCGTATAACCTTGTTTCAAGTGGGCCCCGCGTATTTCATTACATAATATATTCAAAATCATAAGGGCCCTTGTAAAATAAGCATAGGACCCGGAATATGTGCCCTCCATACAATAAATATATGCCCATAGTGGTCTTCAACAGGAGTGGACCATGGGGTAGTTCACAGGTGGACCACGGATAGCCCTATAGTAAAATGAAGAAAATAAGATAATAAAATATAATAAAATATATATATATAATAGTATATATAATTTTTTTAAATGTCCGTGTCCCACCATCAATCTATCTATCTATCTATACATACATACTGGGGAGAGAGAATAAAGTTCAATAAACCATTAGCGCCTTGACGTATGCGTGACAGGATCGGTTCATGTTTACTGACATCTCGTTCAGCCAGTCAGTACCTTCTCAGCCGCAGCCTCAGATCAGTGATATTTTATATTGTGTAAGCGGCACTCATTATTTATTAATGAGACTTTATATGTTGCATTAAATTGACTTCCGTATTGCCTAGGGCGACAAGTTGGTAAATCGCAAGTCGTAAATGTACGTCGGCGTGCGGGAAACCGTTTCCCGCACGCCGACGTACATTTACGACTTGCAAATTTTCACTTTTAAGGTATATAAATTATAATACACACTACTAATTAATTAACACACAAGCGATTATGATAAGTTGATATATATATTTTTTTGTTGTTCTCTAGTTTTGAATAAGTTTTGAAAGTGATCTAGATACACTGTCAAAGTTGGACACACAGGAAACAGGACAAATACATGTAGAAACAAAACACAAAAAACACAACATAACACAGAGAACTACAAACATGAGGTATGAAGATCACATATACAATATATCATCTTCTCAGTAGTCAGTATTTCGCCACTGATATAGTTTATTAGATATATTTATTATCAAAGTTAATGTTCCTCAATTATGTAATTATTATTGAAAGATAGGTTCTTCCCTTTCAGGCATTGGTGACTTTCCTCGATTCTGGCTATTCTGTTTAGTTTCTTTGATATTTCTTCTTCCAAAACTGTTTAATTGTTTGGTATCTAACCTTTTGAATCTTTGGCGTAAATGATGAAGGTTTTTCCAGAAATGCTTCATAAATGGTGAAGGTTATTCCAGAAATGCTTCATAAACGATGAAGGTTATTCCAGTAATGCTTCGTAAATAATGAAGGTTATTCCAGAAATGCTACATAAATGATGAAGGTTATTCCAGAAATGCTTCTTAAATGTAGAAGTTTATTCCAGAAGTGCTTCGTAAATGTAGAAGTTTATTCCAGAAATGCTTCGTAAGCGTAGAAGTTTATTCCAGAAATGCTTCGTAAATGTAGAAGTTTATTCCAGAAATGCTTCGCAAATGTAGAAGTTTATTCCAGAAATGCATCGTAAATGTAGAAGTTTATCCTAGAAATGCTTCATAAATTATGAAGTTTATTCCAGAAATGCTTCGCAAATGTAGAAGTTTATTCCAGAAATGCATCGTAAATGTAGAAGTTTATCCCAGAAATGCTTCATAAATTATGAAGTTTATTCCAGAAATGTTTCGCAAATGTAGAAGTTTATTCCAGAAATGCTTCGTAAATGTAGAAGTTTATTCCAGAAATGCTTCGCAAATGTAGAAGTTTATTCCAGAAATGCATCGTAAATGTAGAAGTTTATCC
>MJUT01044425.1:671545-695228 GCA_002080005.1 Gigantidas platifrons | reverse complement strand
AACAATAAATACCACACTGTCGTAACAGTTCCAAAAGCCAACAGAAAAACAATAAATACCACACTGTAGTAACAGTTACAAAAGCCAACAGAAAAACAATAAATACCACACCGTCGTAACAATTCCAAAAGCCAACAGAAAAACAATAAATACCACACTGTCGTAACAGTTCCAAAAGTCAACAGAAAAACAATAAATACCACACTGTCCTAACAGTTCCAAGAGCCAACAGAAAAACAATAAATACCACATTGTAGTAACAGTTACAAAAGCCAACAGAAAAACAATAAATACCACACTGTCGTAACAGTTCCAAAAGCCAACAGAAAAACAATAAATACCACACTGTAGTAACAGTTATAAAAGCCAACAGAAACACAATAAATACCACACTGTCCTAACAGTTCCAAAAGCCAACAGAAAAACAATAAATACCACACTGTAGTAACAGTTACAAAAGCCAACAGACACACAATACATACCACACTGTCGTAACAGTTACAAAAGCCAACAGACAAACAATAAATACCACACTGTCGTAACAGTTCCAAAAGCCAACAGAAAAACAATAAATACCACACTGTCGTAACAGTTCCAAAAGCCAACAGAAAAACAATAAATACCACACTGTCGTAACGGTTACAAAAGCCAACAGAAAAACAATAAATACCACACTGTCCTAACAGTTCGAAAAGCCAACAGACAAACAATAAATACCACACTGTCGTAACAGTTACAAAAGCCAACAGACAAACAATAAATACCACACTGTCGTAACAGTTACAAAACCCAACAGAAAAACAATAAATACCACACTGTCGTAACAGTTCCAAAAGTCAACAGAAAAATCACAGAAAGAGGCAAAACTGGTACTCCTAACACACATATACAATTATAATATAATCCGCGTGTTACAATAGTATAAGTGATTTGGTGATTGTTCTTTAACGCCAAATGAACAATTTTGTAGCAATATCATGGCAAGAACAAGCTACATTCCACGTGATGATGATAATGTCAGCTTTGTACTAGACCAACACGATTTTTGAATATTCATTGTGCTAGTTCCTTGAAACAATACTCCGAGGGTAGACATGTCGCTCCACTTGAACACATTATCCTGATTCCGAACCAACAGTATTTACTGTTACTCCTAAATGCAGCAAGATTAGATTTGAAGAAACAAATACCAAATTTAATAGTCTTTGGTTTGGCCCGGCAGGGGATCGAACCTTCGAATCTAGCACACTCGAGGCGACCACACTAACCATTACCCACCGATGCAGTCTAGTAGTAAGTGCAGTTGTTATGAAAGTGTAAATCTACAATGCATAGGATTTCTCCATTTTTTCATAGTAAGAAAATGAAAAGCAAAAAACACCATATTGTCGGACCAATTCCAAAATCAAATTTCAAAATCTTAGAAAGAGGCAAATCCGATGCTCAATGCCCATAACACACGAATACATGACCGCTTACTTTCCTAGCTTGGCACAGGTACTTTAAAACAATTATTCTAGTTTTTTTTGGCCCAAACCTCCCCTCTTCGTGAAATGATGTGGTCATGCAAGTGTTTTCCACATGTTAGTACAAATATAAACTCCATACGCATTACTATCAATGTGTGGGAAAATTATAATAGGAAAATTGAAGTCGTCTCTTTGGTCACATGGATATGTGTATCTTGATAGCATACATTATCAGTCTAGTTTGGTCGGATCTCGTATTTTGGCGGAGAGCAAGTCGAACCGTTTACCATGTCAAACTGGCCGGCAAGAGCTACATATCCGACAAAACTAGACAGATTATATTTTTATCTGAAGTTTTTCAAATAAATATGTAGTCCTAATTAAAATAAAAGCAGAGTGATCGCGTAAATGCGAGGGAGGTTGATTTTTCTGCTTGTCCCCAATGTTGCATGTGTATTGGGGTGTCAATTCCTGGTTATCTTTTCGGTTTTCTCTCTAACGTTTAATGAAAGTATATCAGATACCTCAATTGTAAATATTTTCATGTGATCATGGACATCTTGGCGCTCCTGTCCAGTCATATTGTAAAAGTAACAATCATGGGTATTTTTCAGACACATAAAGGCCACCGAACGATCCTGAAATAACAAAATAATAGAATAATATATATACAACACCACCGGGTTCTGAAAGGTTCCGGGTCCAATCGCCCTAATTCACGTTCACCCTATTACATGTTCTCCCTAATACACGTTCGTCCTGGGTCCGTTCGCCCTAAAAGTGGTTCCGTTTATATATATGAAGAATATTAAAAAATAAATGAAGTATTAATGATATTTGATGGTTTATAGATACTAAATTGAGAAATTTTAAATATGAGGCATGCTAAAGTGTACGTTTTAATTTCCAAAAGCTAATATTTTTTCTTTAAATTAATACTTTTCTATATCATTACTTCTTTATTTAAGAATAATAGGTTCTTACAAGAGTCCCTATTGAAGATCTGGCATTTCTTCCACGAGTGTCAGAAATTCCGTCTTTTCACGAGTGGAGCGTAGCGGAACGAGTGGAAAGACGCTGAATTTCTCTAACGAGTGGAAGAAATCTCGGATCTTCAATAAGGACGAGTGCAAGTACATGTCTCTTCAGTTTCAATTTAGAAACAAAGCATGTCGATTTCATTCATTCATTCGCATGTCAATGTCATGTTTACTACACAAAATATTACAACGCCACGTGCAATGCAGTAAATACACACTTATTTCAAACCGCATTAAATCTATTAGGGGAAATCAGTTAAAATTCAGGTAAAATTGATATTTGAAGCATTTTTATATCTACTAGGACGACAATTTATATTACTACAGCAGTCGTAGAATTGATTATTGATTATACTCGGCCGATTTGATTGGCTGACAATGCCATGTAAGACAAGGTCACGCGCAGCTGTCTTTATGGTTTGTCTTACATAGAAAACCCAACAAAACGGAAGAAATAATTCTCTCATGTCATGCTTTATGTTCATTTTAACATGGGGAGGTATTATATTTGTCGATATTTTACACCGATCGAAAGCGAGGTGTAAAATTTAGACAAATATAATGCCTAACCATGTTAACATGACCATGACATGGGAGAATTATTTCGATTCTGATAGGGCATTTACAGTAATTGTGTAACCACCCCGAAAGAAAATTTCGCATTCTACGATGAATTACATAAAAGTAATGACTAAATTAAACGAAAATAATGTTACCTATGTTATACAAACTATGACTTCCATGAATTATTTCGATTCTAGTAGGAAAAATCTAATTTATATATATTTTGAACACTTTTAGGGCGAACGAACCCGGAGCGAACGAACCCAGGGCGAATGTGTAATTAGGGCGAACGAACTCGATACCGTTCTGAAAGGATACTGGACTGCATAATATATTTTGTATATACGTCTGAAAATTCAGCCTAATGGGGTCAATGGTTTTAGATGAAATGGTTTGCTGTAATGTTGTTCTTCCCAAAGCGGGATTCGAGTCCATAAGAGTACACAGTAGCACCTATTCGTTTGGCATAATGGCTAAGAATTAAGTCCCTCGGCCATCTATGCAAAATGAATGAATTGAATTTTTGGTGTTTAACGCCACTTTCAGCAATATTTCAGCTATAGCATGGCGACCAGTTTTAATGGTGGAAGAAGCCGGAGAGAACCACCGACCCTGGGCAAGCAACTGGTAAACTTTATCACTTGCGGCTGCGAGTCGGGTGCACCCGAACTCACGCCGTATTGGTGATGTGATTGTATGAGCTGTTAGATCCAACGACCTAAATCATTGAGCCACCCGGCCCCTCTATGCAAAATATATAGTTCCACTAACCGGTGTGATATATTGTCACGTAAGATGAAACTAATAGTCGATATTATCCTTGTTTAAAGATGTGGCGATGTTATATACACATGTATTTTCTATCAAGCTGACAGCTATCTAACACAACACCACAATTTCACGTAGTTTCAGAAAATACACAATCGTTTCAGTGAAGTTACAACCATATAATGTATTTCGTAAAGCTACAGGTTTGGATTAAATATTTTGTGAGTATGAATCAGTTTCGATTTTTCACTTTTTATTCGAATTGGAATAATCCGAAGTAAATAAACAAATAAATCAATTTTTATTGTTTTCATTCTACATTGGTTTCTAATACATGTATATTTCTTCTTAATCTGGAGTAATCAATTATTTTCATCACCGTCTTTGTGTGAAATATATATTCCAGGCAATGGTTCATGCTTCGATGCTTTTGATGGGTCAATCTCATAGATAAAGCTGATCTATTGTTTTAGTTAATATGATCTTGATTTTGTTTCAAAAAGATAATATCATTATTTAGCATCAACAAATATTAAGAAGTGTTGTTCTATCAGATTGGAACCAAAAGGATAGCATAACAGTCGTAGAAATGTCATACACTTACGTAAGTGTCCATACAGTTTTTGTGATTTTATGTATAAAGGGAAATAACTCATTATAAAAAAACGATAAATGTATTGGCCGTGTAAACATACTATCCACATGACATTACATTTTATATCAATACTTACGTTACGACGGAAGTCATACTTGAACTCCAGACGTCCATTCACTGAATGCTCACTATTTACGTAAACGGAAAGAAGTAAGCACAGCTGCAATGTAATTTAAAATTGTGTATACATTTGTGTTGCTTAAATAGCTTGTGAATATGAAAAAAATATAACAGCAGTTGAAACGATGACGCAGGAGGACAATAGAAAGATTAATTATTCTAATGTAGTTATTTAATATTCCTGGTTTGTGATTGGACAATGTTGTAATTTTCATGGTATCAATTCCACGGTTGAAATAGCATGATATTTTTTTTTAGAATTTTAGCCGCTTGCGCCATCTTGTCAATAATGTGGCAATACACATTTATAAACATGATTACATTAGAATGGAGATAACTGTATTGTATTTGAAAATTATCGATTTAATGGTCGCAAATATCCGTTTACTGGCTCCGCTAGCGCATCGCAAGTAAGCTCAATTTGCGACCATCAAATATCCAATTGATGTCGTGAAATTTTCAAGTACAATACAGTTATCTCCTAAATCACGAGGTGGTGTACAAATTATTGTCTTTTACCTCAATATTCTGCCACGTGACTTCCTGTGTTCTTCCGCGTGATTTCTGGTGTTCTGCCATGTGACTATCTTTAGAGATTTGTTTTGTTTTATCAAAGGACTGTCTTGCATCAGGAAGAGTTTGAAGATACCAAAGGGGAAATCAGAATCCGTATATCGAAGAAGAACAGACCACACAATGGCCAAAAGAAAAAGTACAAAAGGACAACAATTTGCACTGATTAAGGCATTATGAGACATACATTGTTGATATTGTTGGAATTGTAGACCTTCACTGTTTAAGCTTTCTTTCCAAAACCATGTTCTTTATCTAACAACATTAGAATGTGTCGTAGGTTTATAAATTCCAATATAGTTGTACATGACAGTTCAAGCACATTTAGTAACAAGTCCAGTTTCTAAATTGTTACTTGCTATTCAATGTGTGTTTATTCCTGTTAATTATTTTCAACTTTCATATCATAAACATCTTTCGTTTTTTGTTATTATATATATCTATCACAATTGCCGAGAAATAAATTGCTATGACTGGGATCTAATGGGGGTAAATTTCTTTGCCATATACATGTAATTGTTTTCTTCCAAATTATTACTCACTATTATAAAAACAGAGACATGTTGTTTTACAAATAAATAACTCTTACTTTGGCAGAAAACCAACCCTCACTACAATGTGGTTTATAAATTAAAAAAAAATGTACTCCACACAAATACAAGAAATTGGGGACGTTCATATTCAAAAGTTAGGTCATGTAAGCCAATATTTTGACAATCTTCGTGGTCAAGTAAATCAAAATACTTAAACAGCACAGCCAAAATCTGCTAAGGGTACCTATGCTTGATATTTCTATAATGAACCCATGTAAATGATAAGCTGTATGAATCTGAAAACATTATATATTTAAATGTTCAAACCTTAAAAAGTATTCCAAACAATACGACTTTCCTCTCCATTGCTATGTACAGGTAAAGGTAGTACAAATTCTTATCTCTGTGGACATTTACTTATATTGTAGTGCGTCAATCTATTATCTAAGCTTCGGTTTAATTTTAGAACGTATAGTGCATGAACACAGTCCGAAATGTGAAAATATGTCCACCATATATTTGTCCCATTACATAAACACTCATGATGCCACTGTATTGTGGTACATGAACACAGCACAAGATGTAAAAATATGTCTACAATATATGTGTCCCATTCCATAAACACTCATGATGCTACTGTCTTGTGGTACATAAACACAGCACAAGATGTAAAAATATGTCTACAATATATGTGTCCCATTCCATAAACACTCATGATGCTACTGTCTTGTGGTACATAAACACAGCACAAGATGTAAAAATATGTCTACAATATATATGTCCCATTCCATAAACACTGATGATGCCACTGTATTGTGGTACATGAACACAGCACAAGATGTAAAAATATGTCTACAATATATGTGTCCCATTCCATAAACACTCATGATGCCACTGTATTGTGGTACATGAACACAGCACTAGATGTAAAAATATGTCTACAATATATGTGTCCCATTCCATACACACTGATGATGCTACTGTCTTGTGGTACATAAACACAGCACAAGATGTAAAAATATGTCTACAATATATGTGTCCCATTCCATACACACTGATGATGCTACTGTCTTGTGGTACATGAACACAGCACTAGATGTAAAAATATGTCTATAATATATGTGTCCCATTCCATAGACACTCATGATGCTACTGTCTCGTAGTGTAGTACATGTACACAGAAAGAAATATAAAATTCCACAGACAGTCATGGTGCTACTGTCTCGTTGTGTAGTACATGTACATAGCAAGAAATATAAAATTCCATAGACAGTCATGATGTTACTGTCTCGTAGTGTAGTATATGTACACAGCACGAAATGTAAAATTCCACAGACAGTCATGGTGCTACTGTCTCGTTGTGTAGTACATGTACATAGCAAGAAATGTAAAATTCCATAGACAGTCATGATGCTACTGTCTCGTTGTGTAGTACATGTACACAGCAAGAAATGTAAAATTCCACAGACACTCATGATGCTACTGTCTCGTTGTGTAGTACATGTACACAGCAAGAAATGTAAAATTCCATAGACAGTCATGATGCTACTGTCTCGTTGTGTAGTACATGCACACAGCAAGAAATGTAAAATTCCATAGACAGTCATGATGCTACTGTCTCGTTGTGTAGTACATGTACACAGCAAGAAATATAAAATTCCATAGACAGTCATGATGCTACTGTCTCGTTGTGTAATGCATGTACATAGCACGAAATGTAAAAATATGTCTATCATATATTCCTCCCATTAGACCTCCGCAAGGTCATGCTACCGCTGTATTAGGAGCCCGACTAGTCATGGAGAATATTTATATAATAATCACATATAAACATATAAATTAAGTGAACTAGGAACGATTTTTTGAAATTTAAATTATTCTGTGATGTTCGACTATACAGAAGGTAACATAGGATTTAAACAGCAGACTAAACCTGATTGTCCAAATATACAGCTGGACATATAATAATAAATATTTAAGTAAGCATGTATACTGTATCTAAAACAAACTATATGAGATCTTCTGATATTACATAAAGAGGGCCCGGTGGCTCAATGAGTTAGGTAGTTAGATTACCTAACAACTCATACAAGCCTATCACCAATACGGCGTGGGCTCGCGCCCGGCTTTGTAAATACAAAAAAGGGTACACTCGACTCGCAGCCGCAAGTGATAAAGTTTACCAGTTGCTTGCCCATGGTTGGTGGTTTTCTCCGGGTACTCCGGCTTCTTCCACCACTAACACTGGTCGCCATGATATACATGTAGCTGAAATATTGCTGAAAGTGGCGTTAAAACACAAAAAATAAAAAATAAAATAAATATCGAAACTGGTTGATATCTTCTCCTTACTATAGGAATCAAACTAGAAACAACCTTATCAGCAAACACACTCTGGTTACTCGATTAAATTGTTTCCCGTTTTCAAAATATTACATCTACATCCTAGCTCATGACTAAATAACATTGTAGCTCACACATGCGCTTTGCACATCAGTGAGTTGTGCTATTTGGTCATTCGTGATTATTTTGATGATGAAATTCGTTAATTAGTTATAGTATAATTACTACTACGGATATGAATTACGTCCGACGGTCTTCTTCTTCCTTGTTTAGCTTTTGAATTAGTAATATAATGACGAGGTTGTGAGTTTGAATCTCGCTCATGGCGAGGTGTACTCGATACCACATTATGTGATAAAGTTTTTCAGTGACGTGCGAAGGGTCAGTGGGTTGCTCCGGGTACTCCGGTTTCCTCCATCAATAAGATAAACCGCCACGATATAACTGAAATATTGTTGAAAAGGAGTTAAACATCCACATCCATCACCTTTGAAATAGTAATATCATAAACAAATGTTATACTGAAAGAAAATCTACATTATATACAAATTAATGAATTCTTTAAAAGCGATAACAAGTACAATTGCCATGCGTGCACTTAAGTTTATCATTTCTTCCGAGGGTGTTTAGTGACAACAATACACGTGTTTAGCCGTGAACTCCGAGGTCACAGGAAGTGGAATTACATCTAAAGGCGACCTCAAGGGGATCGTCAAATAATTCATAGATACAGACAGGTATCATTACCTTGCCGAAGGTTGTCCGTAATAAGGCTGTAAAAGAATAATTAATGGCAAGTACTAAATAAAACAAATTGGTTAAAAGGTTTGTGAGTTGTAGGGTCTCTAGACATAATTACTTTAACACCGTTGACTTTTGAAGAGAACAACGCAACCCTTTGATATAAAATTCATAACAAACAAGGGAATTTGTCTGTTGAAATGTTATGGCTTTAATATTTCGCTAAAATTATCGAACTAATAGAGACTGTTCATCTGTTTCTTCAAGGACATAACGTCAGTTTTAGACCACATTGTATCCAAATGTTTTGTTTATTATTATTTGTTTGCTTAACAGAAATATTCCACTCTGTTTATATCCCATTGAACTTTCATGACGGTTACAATCCTAGTTTCATTCCCTGTTTTTGTATCATTTCGATTTGTCTGACTTTGTGTTTCCTTGTTCCACCTTTCTGTTTCAACTTGTGTATAGTGTAGTCTCCCTTTACTCACTAATCATCCCAGTACTGCAATACTTTACGTTCATCATCATAATCATTCAACATCAAGATTTTTTAAAGAATCCCTGCCTAGATTGGTCCGCCGGTGCTTTATCAATAGCGCCTATATGTTGCAAATATGTAGTTGACAATAGTGTGTGGTTTTTGTTTAGTTTATGTTATGTTTTTTTTTTTTTTTTTTTTTTTTTTTTTAATTTCATGACTTAAATTAGTTATTGGTATATTTTCTTCTGCTATACTATTACTTTAGAAGAAAAACGAAGTTTTAGTGATATTTGTTGGTGTAGGTAGTACTTTCATTACTTTTCTCCAACACCTACTGTCAAGTATAACTTATGTAATCAGCTTCCATTGGTGTGCATGATCACAATGTTTATTTGCATTTCCAGATACACTTAATGGAGAAACATAAAGTTGCAATAAATATCTCTAGTTTATTTAAAGAAAAATATATATATATGCAAATTTCACGTTGTATGTAATGGCAAGCCACTATTCATACATACATGTACTAGCTCGTATATAAGAAGCATTTTAAGATATCAAAGGGTTAATCAGAATCTGTAAATCAAAGAAGAATAGACAAAAACAATGACTAAAAGATAAAGAACAAAATGACAAACAACGTCTATGCAAACACCAGCTGTGTATTGTGTTAGAAAACTGAAACAAGTATTATTCACACACAGAGCAGCACATACGGAACAGAAGGTAAACAAATATTTATGTTTTCTGTATTTGTAGCGTATATTTTGTTTACATTTTAAGAATTATAAGACCGGTGAAATATCTATGCGAAAAATGATGAAAACCGGTAAGAAAATATCAACATGCAATTGTATGCGAGGACTATACGTATTGGTTTTATTTGAACTGCATTGATCTACCTATGAATTACTATGATATATTGGCAACATCTGCAGACAGATGGTTTTGTAAAAACTGCATTTCAAAAGTCGAACACACCCGACACCGATTATCTCCAATCATCGCAAAGCGCCACTTTCAATGCGCCGTCGAGAGTCTTGGGGGACCCGAGGAGAAAACAACCGCGAAACTTTGCTACAGCCTACAGAAACATCAATAGCATCGATACAAATTTGATGAAATTAGAGAACTTTAGAAAAATAAAGTCGAACCAGGAACAATACTGGATCAAAATTCAACGACTAAAACGAAACAGATATAGTAGTTTTATTTTGACATTCATTAATTCTGATTTTCTGTCCAGCAAGAAAATCGACCAAGAATCAGAACAATTGGAAAACAGCGATTTAGAGGTACATAGCAATGACAACAAATGGACATCTATAAATCTCCATCAGTGATGAACAATGATTTCTCAAATAACTTTACAAAAACATAGATATTTTAGTAGTTGGAGATCTGAACTTTGATCAGTTGAATGAAAAAGAAATGTTTTAACATCCATAATTTATCAAAAGGTATCAGATTGTTTAATTGGTGTTTAACACCAAATTTGGTAGTATTTCATCTATTGTGGTGTAAAAAAATGTTATATTAACTTAGATTGATTGATTGATTTGGGTTTTTTTTTTGTGTTTAGCGCCACTTTCAGCAATATTTCAGCTATATCATGGCGACCAGTTTTTTGTGATGGAGGAAGCCGGAGTACCCGCAGAGAACCACTGACCCTGGGCAAGCAACTGGTAAACTTTATCACTTGAGACTGCGAGTCGAGTGCACCCTTTTTGTAATTTACAAAACAGGGCGCGAACCCACGCCGTATTGGTGATAGACTTGTATGAGTTGTTAGATCCAACGACCTAACTCATTGAGCCACCCTATTAACTTAGACACCTACAAGATCCTTTAATATAAAAGATACTTATCTAATAAACAAACGGGTTATATGTACAAGTAAAAAACATTAAAAGGATAAAACTATATATTTAGAACGTATATTATCTAACTATATTTTTGCATATAAATTAATTTCTTTTACAAATTTCAAAATTGTGTTGCCTACGACACTTGTAAATAAATTAGATAAATTGTTGACATTGTAAAATGTCTTCCGAACATCGGCAGCATCTACGCAGTCAATTAAAACATGTTTACGCGAATAATTTGAATTACACGGAATATATTTCGGTCCTTCCTCACTATTTAACAAATATCTATGAGTAAGTCTACCATGACCTATGCGACATCTGCTCAAGACTACTTATTTCTTCCGAGTTTGACCGTAAGAACAAGAATTCTTCCTTAAATGGTCGTTTTCGGGTTGAGACGACCGAGTTGAGACGAGTTCACGTGCACTCGGTTCTACTCGTTGTGACATCCAATCAGAACGCCTCTAACAATAACTAAATTTAGAACGTCGCCATGGTACACGACGTCACGGTTATACACGAAATGTCGCAATCTAATGGTTAATTAAAGCTCTTTTTATCGTAAAGCAACACAATATACTCTATGATCTACATTTCTCAGTCATATACTATGACGTAGTGCACAACAATACCTGATATGTAAATGAGGTATCGATCAATGAAAGCCATACATATGAAAAGAAATGTTGTTTACGGAAGAAATAGGTACTTTTATGTGTTGATATGGAACATCGCCGGATCTTCCACTCGTGATAGAAATGTTTTATATCTTTCCACTCGTTCCGCTGCGCTCCACTCGTGAAAAGACATGAAATTTCTATCACTTGTGGAAGATCCACCTGTCTGCTATATCAACGTATGAAAGAACCTATTAGTCTTACCAATTAAGGAATGTATTTCGTGCAATTTGTTATAAATCTGCTGGTCCTAAATGTCTTGCCAGCGTTTTAAAATATAATTGATAATAAAAGGTTTAAAATTAGGATACGAAATAGAACAAGGCTTTAATCAATTTCAACAATTTTCTAAATAAAAAGGTTTTGAGTTTTACTACTCTCAATTGACTGCCAACAGGCAAGAAAGAGAATCCGAACAATCATAAATTTACTTTCATCAGCAGAGGCAACGAACTTCAAAGCAAGACATAAGTGATTTCCACAATTTAATATTAATGAACATCATGGGAAAAGTGCATGTACAAAAACAGCAGAACATTACTAACCAAAGCTACAAAAACAAATTGACGTAGACATTTTTAACATGGATCCAGATCAAATAATGATACTAAACATGGGAAAAAATTCCCAATTCAGAGCAGGTAAACGATACTTACACCCATTGTGAAAATGAAGTTCTAAATGTCTTGAGCAAACATGCTTCAATTAAAACAAGACAACCAAGAAAAAAAACTCATAGCTATGTAATATACACAATACACGAAGAAACGAAATTCAAACACAAGGGAGACATTCAGGAAACATTGGTAATCTAGTGGCAAAACTTAAGAAGAAACCAATGCTTAAAATTGTAATTTCTGGACAACCGTTAAACCTTCTGTCATTCCGAACAAAAAATCGTTATGTGTCAAAAATAATAAAATAGTTAATAATACTAAAGAGGCTTCTGAACATTTTAATACACATTTCTGAAGAGTAGCAAACAAGATCGACAACGATGTGATATATCATCTTAGTATTGCACAAATAAAAAAAATCATAGCAATGCAAGCACCAGCTTTGAATTTCACAAAACCAACACCAAAGAAAGTTAACCAAAAAAAAAACAAAAAAAAACCATCAACAGTAAAACAAACCTTATGTGTTGATGGTATACCAGCTAACGTAGTTAAAACAGCAAATCTATAGTGGTGCCACAATTAACACCATTAATAAATGTATCAATAAACACTGATGTATTCTCCGTCAGATTTAAAGAGGCCAAAGTGACACCACTTCACAAGAAAAATAATGCATACGATAATCGAGTATCGGCCTGTCAGTGTATTACCATTGTTTACAACAACAAAATTTGAAAATAGTGTTTGAATTACAACTTGGTGATTGTTTTGGATAGGATATGTAATTTTTATATTTTGTGCTTTTCGTCGTGGTCATGGCTGTCAGACCACACTACTCTAACACCACTAGAAGATTGGTGTGGAACATTAGATAAAACTAATATATAGCTGTGGTTCTAATGAACATTTCATCGGCGTTTGACTGTTTACCTCACGCATATGGTCTTCTACTCAGTCGTTCTATTTTCTAAAATGATATTTGTAAAACAGAAAACAGCCAATCAATAATGGTGTTAGTGGTTGTGTTGACATCCAGAAAGGGATATCACAGGCATAAATCCTAGTCCCATCATGCTTAGCGTTTTTACGAACGACACATTTTATCTATGAAAAAGAATGGTATACTGTATAATTATGCAGGCGAAAATACCCTTTCTTTCTTTAACACCAACTATGGTGTATTATTTTTCGCATTAGAATTAAAATCACTTTAATTAACTTATTTAATGGTTTGATCGCATCTTTTCCTATTTACATTGAATTAAAGAATAATAAAGATACAACTAGGTCTACTTCATACCTTCCCATTGACAGTGAGGGCTGGTTAAGAGCGAAACATTACGACAAAAGACATGATTTTAATTTTTCCATTGTAAACTTTCCATTTATATGTAGCAACATTCCAGCAGCACCTGCATATGGAGTATATATTCCAGATCTTGTGGTTCATATCAGGATTTCCTTGATAGAGGGTCACTGCTATTAAAGAAGCTACTGAACTAAGGGTTCCTATTGGTTAAGTTGAAGTCATCACTTCGAATGTTTTACTGTTGCTACCATGATTTAGCTAACCATTACGGAGTATCTGTATCACAGATGACCACGTATGTGTTTCACTTGTCATATGCTCTTAACTGATTCCGTCCTAATTTATGACTTATCGTCGGCTTTGTTGCTAGAGTAACACGACGAGTAGCACTAGTGGAGCAGGAAACTGCTTATCCTTCCAGAGTGCCTGAGTTCAGCTCCGGTTTTTGTGGGGTTCGTGTTGCTTGATCTTTAGTTTTCTGAGCAGTGTTTTGTAGATCGTTATTTATCCATTCGTCCTTTTTTCTTGGTCATTGTGTTGTATGTCCTTCTTCGATTTACGGATTCTCATCAAATTATTTTTAAAATGAATAAAATGCATGCTAATCATGACAAATTTCAGGTTTTAGCTCAAACATTTGGGATCGTATTTGAATAAATTAAGCAAGCAGACAATTTTTCGTACATTCATATTAAGTAACTTTAATTTGTGTCCTTTGTACAGAAATTTTTTAATTAGAAAAAGTGCATGAACAGAACTCCGATTCGTGTACGAAGACCACACAAGTTATTGCGAAAAGTTCTTATAAAAAGCTAAGATGCATTCATTGCATTTTACAAGAAAGAGAACAATGGCAATTGAAACTTTCGATATTGTTACAAAATTATCAACAGTTTGCTTACAAGATTTGCTAAATCTAAAAAAAAAATCAAAAAATTCCATCATATATACGTGTAATACTATTTTGGAAATTCCACCTGTCAACACTACACAGTACGGTAAGATAAGTTTTAGGTTTGCTTCTGCTACACTGTGGAAGAGTCTTCCGGACTGAGAATAATTTCTCTTGATTTAATACAGGTTCTTGGAATGGATCGTAATGTCGCTGTTTCGAATGTAGATAATCTGCCATCCCTTCATTTTCCTCTATTTCTGAGTCTAAAATGCTGACTTAAATTTAGTTTCCTTACTGTGCTTTGTCTATATTTTAATTTTAACTACGCATGGATTCTTGCATTTTGTGATACATGTACGCCTGTGTTTATTAATTTTAATGTTTGCATGTTTACTGTTTTAATTGTATGTGTATGTTTATCTTTATTCGGTGGCATGATCTATATAGCATACAGTTGTATTTGTAAATACACCGAATCAAAATAAAGCTTTCGTATTCGTACTTCATAAATCTAACATGTAAAGACGTTTATTATCGTCATGTAAAGACGTTTATTATCGTCATGTAAATACATTTTAGTCTGTCTATTACCAATGACAGTTTACAGTAATAGTTTCTCTCCTTTATTGTGAAGAGTTCTTGTACTTAAAGGGGTCGTCATGGTCGTGATCATATGGTAGTTGGAGTTACAACTATCTGTGCAATCAGTGCCTATCACCACTAATGTTGTGCGTTCGAACCACGTTCATGGCGAGATGAACTCGATACAACATTATGTGATAAAGTTTGTCAGTAACTTGCGACAGGTTGGTGGTTTTCTCCAGGTACTCTGGTTTCCTCCACCAATAAAACTGACTATCACGATATAACTGAAATATTGTTGAAAGTGGCGTTAAACACCACAACCTAAGCCCTAACCAATGACAGTTTGCAGTTTCTCATTTATTGTGGAGAGTTTTTGCACTTTTGCCTGAGCTTATCTGATGATCTATATTACAAAGATTTCCTTCACGAAAACATCCTTATCATATTACTGAAAAGAATGTGGATTGTGATCTTTTGAAAATTATTATTTTAATGTTGTGATTTAGCAGAATGATGTTTAAGTTACCGTGTTTCGTCACATTAAGCCATCTTAAGGATGAATTCGCACATACATTTCTTAAAAAAATAATAGTACCAATTTGCTGAATATAACTACCACCCTCTTATATATATTTTGTCAGACATTAAATCTCCATGGTAACCAGTAAGACGTTTGGCCTAAATATGATAATTCTTATGATGCATTAATAAATAGATAGATGACACGGGAATACAATTGTTTTTCATTTAACAGCTGTTGATATGACGGTATTTTTGTTGTCTGTTATGCATATAAAACATTTGGCTTCATATTCGTATGTGTATAAAAAAGAATTAAAAAATGTTTATTTATTTTTATTATAATCACAATACAATATATAAATTTACAATATATAAATCTACATACAAAAAATGCTGTAAATACTCAAAATATACAGCGAGATGTTCAACAACATTGCATAACTTCGGCACATTTAGCTAAGTTAAATAAAGTATAGTTAGTTGTAGGCATGCAGCATAAAGGAGTAAGAACAAAGACTGTTTGGCTCGGAATTAGGATAATGTGTCCCAGTGGTACGTTGTTTCAGCACTATAAAAATCCAACTAAGCGTGTTGATCTAATACAAAGCGGACCACTTCATAAGTTCATTGAAAATTAACTTATTCTCGCCACCATACAGCTGAAAAATTGATGCGTTGGCGTTAAACAACAATCACCCAATTACTAGACATGACAAGAATGTTACTACGAAGCTTACATAGAAACCACGATTATATTATTACAATCTAATATTTATCTGTAGTTAATCTACATAAGTCCAATTACAAAAAAAAATCAAATTATGTCTACATTTAAAACATGTAACATTATATATAAAACATATACCAATCTGAATAAAACATGTAACAATATGTATAAAACATGTAACAATATGTATAAAACATGTAACAATATGTATAAAACCAGATAATATTCGTTAGACACTGCTATGACAAACTCGTTTGACAATAATGTGTATGAGTTTAGCCTTTTCAGTTGGACTTTTAAACAACTAGGGTTCTGTGTCCCACAGGGCAAATAATTGGGATTGTGCGTCCCACACGGGAAATAACTGGGATTGTGTGTCCCACACAGCAAACAAGTGCAATTGTGTGTTCCAAACAGCAAACAACTGGTATTGTCTGTCTTACTCAGCAAACGACTGGGATTGTGTCTCACAAAGTAAACAACTGGGATTGTGTGTCCCACACGGCAAACAACTTGGATTATGCGTAACACTCACAAAACATAACTGGGATTGTCTGTCCCACACAGAAAACAACTGGAGTTGTGTGTCCCACATGGCAAACAACTCGGAGTGTGTATCCCACACAGCAAGCAACTGGGATTATGTGTCCCACATAGCAAACAATTGGGATTGTTTGTCCCACACATTAAGCAACTAGAATGGTGTGTCCCACACAGCAAACAACTGGTATTGTGTGTCCCACACAGAAAATAACTGGGATTATCTGTTCCACACAGCAAATAACTGGGATTGTCTGTCCCATACATCAAGCAACTGTGATTGTGTGTTTCACACAGTAAACAAGTGGGATTGTGTGTCCCACACAGCAAACAACTTGGATTGTCTCTCCCACACAGCAAACAAGTGGGATTGTGTGTCCCACACAGCAAACAACTGAGATTGTGTGTCCCACCCAACAAATAAATGGGATTGTCTGTCCCACACAACAAATAACTGGGATTCACTGCCCCACACAGCAAGCAACTGGGATTGTGTGTCCCACACAGCAAATAACCGGGATTGTCTGTCCCACACATCAAACAAATGAGATTATATGTCCCACACAGCAAACAACTTGGATTGTGTGTCCCACCCAACATATAACTGGGATTGTCTGTCCCACACAGCAAATAACTGGGATTCTCTGCCCCACACAGTAAGCAACTGGGATTGTGTCCCCCACACAGCAAACACCTGGGATTGCGGGTCCCATACTGCAACAATCGGGAGTGTGTGTCCCACACAGCATATCAATGCATATTGCTGCAACATCCAAATGTAGTATTTGTGTTTCAGTATATACCTATGGTGATACGATGGCTCCAATCTGACAATTTGTAGTCCGTATTACTAATAGTTTTAGCTTTCTGTGCTGTGCTTTTAATTTTGTTTGTTTTCGCTCTGTGTATTGTGCCAAATGTTGTCTGTGTGTGTGAATTGTCCATTCATTATTCCTCCTTCGTTTTATCTAACATTTATTTGTTATCTAATCCGTGCTACTGTGGCAACACCTTTCACGTCGCAACCTTATTCGTCGTTTTTTTTGTTGTTTTTTTTTTGCGTTATCAGTGATTACCGAGCAATGATGACAGCTAATGCCATCGTTTGTGTCTTAAACAGCGTTACGGACAAATGAAAATAAAGTGTTTTTTCTGACAGCTTTCTAGATGGCTAATTGTGATATATTCACATCTGTCAGATCCAGTGACCTTATTCATTGACATTCATATTTCCACATCCGATAGCAGAAAAGTGCATATCAATTATGTTGATACACGAACGGTATCACAACAGTATCACTGAATATATATGACTAATTACAACAGTGTAAACTTTGAGCCGCCGGGATGATTCCAAAATTATGGTAATTCGTTCGTCTATTTGATTTATTTCAGAAAAACAGGAACTAGGGACTATTTAATGTAGATGATATGTTATCAATACTAGTTAACCTGTGAAATTAGATGTAGACAATGCTACAGGTTTGAGAGCTGAATTTGAAACAAATAATGGAATCAATGAAATGCAATCAATTAACAACAGATAATAAAATTGATTAACTATTATTAATAATAATAAAAAGACTTAATAAATAAGAGTTAGAGAAAACCGAACGGAACAATTAAGAATGTACAATCCAGAGAAATTGTCAACATTGGGTACACGAGACACAGGACGAAGACATATGATCAGTTTAAAACAAATATGACAATTGATATATATTATCAATATATTTGATCAAAGGATCCGAAAGAATGAAATTGATCTTGATATGTTTAAAGTTTGTTTGAATCCACAGGTAGACATGTATTAGAGGAACTCTCTCTTGAGAGTGATGATGACTTTGTGGAATCAGAGGATGACAGCTGAGTATCGCGTGATTTCGTCGCATTTAATTTTTGACAATGCAATGAGGTTGAGATCATTTTGAGAATTCGCTTATTACAAATATAACTAAGAAATATGAAAAGACCTTGAAGCCCAGTCAATAGTGTTACAACAAACGAAAACGGTGACAAGGGGAAAAACGAGTCTATAATTTGCCCTAGCCAAGTAATACCTGTTAAAGCAAACAGCTTTACATAGACAAAGAAGTCATTTCTGTCATTCCGTGTACTCTGTATCTTTGGTCGGGAGTGAATCTTCCAGGCAGTTATAGTAAATAAGCCAACGTTAACAATACAAATCAGGACTACTGGAATAATAAAAGATACCACTTGAGAAAGTCTACTAGCAATAAAACACGCGTCGACCCCATAACCAATATTTTGTCCTTTTGATTGGCCGAGATGGACCGCCATGTTGACTATCGCTATGCAAATTGGTACACCAAAGGAATAGCTAATATACCGAAGGAATAGTTTGTTGATTTCTGACCTGTCTACTTTTATCGCCTTAACTTCCTTAAATGTATTGTACATGTGAAAAGAACAGACGTTCATACATCCAAATGTTGCCAACCAAGAAATATGAAGAACCACTCCGACGATTTTACACACTGTCACATAATTGGTCCAAATTGTTCCAAATTGAAGACATGTCTGCGCAATGAAAAGAGCTAGTATGAGACACATGTTGTTTTTGCCAGGCAGTGTTCTTAGACTCGCATAGCAACAATATGCAACAAAGGTTAACAGGAGACAAAGCATAGATAAACATGAGCAAACAGTCGTCATTATCTCTAGTGCTAACTCAGTTGTTGACTTGGAAATGGGAGATGTCTTTGACAAGTATTGTAACAAATCATCTACACATATTTTCACCTTGCCATCTTGTCCAACGAAAAACTCGTCGGATTTCAATCTAATATTGAATTGGAGTAACTTAATTTCGTCATCTATGACATCATACATATACTCGTCTGGTTCGAATTCATACTGCTGACACAATATTTGTCGGCTTACAAAAGTTGCTATATATTTGTCCCCAGTGTCGTTCATATTTGATGACCATATGTTTGACCACCAGCATTTATCACTGTTCCGGGTTTTACTATTTACGTTGTCGTTTATACCGGCCCTGTATATAGAGAAATCGTTTGTTGTATCATCAAAAATTACGTCGGTGAAATTAAAAGGCAATCCATCTATTTCTGTTAATCTCTTCTCCAAATTATATCTGTTGATATATGATGAAATAAAAAAATCTATTGACAACTGGATCACAATTGTTGTGTTCATCATCTCGCTGGAACAACATCTGCAAGGAAGATTGGAATATAATAATGTTCTGAGCATGCGTATATCTACTGCACCATTCGACGCTGTAGTGAGGAACTGCGTTAGCCAGGGAGGGATGCTCTTGGTAGTTAATTGTAGAAAATACAAAACATAATATACGTGATATTGCGGCAAAGTTCCCTTTATGATCAGTTCCATTCTGTAACGAATGTTTCGTGTAACAGCGAACAAAGATACACAATTCGTTCCATCCAAATATTTTCCAGGAAAGCAAGTCACATTTCGACATATTCCCTAAAAAATAAATATACTTTCTATAACAATAGTCACTAATACAAATCGGTACAGTGGTTTATGGTGCTTAACACCACTTCCAACAATATTTGACATATCGTGACGGTCAGATTTACTGATTGGAGAAAACGGAGTAACCGGAGAAAACCACCGACTTTCCGCAAAGCACTGACAAACGTTATCACATAATATTGTATTGAGTAAATCTCGCCATGAGCGGGATTTGCACTCACAGCGTTAGTGGTGATAGGCACTGATTGCATAGGTAGTTATACACCAGCCACCATACGATCACAGCCATGACGGTATCTGCTGTACAGTATTATTGACATGCTTCATAAAATAAGCAGAACATGTAGTATAGGATGCAGATTTGGCTAAATACTGTACTTTCGTGGTAATGTAGTCTAGTATCATGTCGACGTCGTTTGCATAGCTCATGTGGATTGTTTAACAGATCACGTGTCTGATATTTAACGGGAAAATAGATAACGTGTCTGATATATTCCGGAAACAACCATTACAGTTTGTATGGCGATCTAATCACCGTGAAGCATAAAAAGGATACATTAGTATTGACAGCTTAAACGAATTAATTTGAAATATTCAATTCGATGAAATATTGTGTTTTTGCTTTTGTTTTGTTTTTTATTTTGCTTTTGTTTTGTTTTATTCATTTGCTAAGGTATGGTACAATGATAATGGTCCAATTTGGGACAATGGGTCTATATTGGATCTAAGATCTATGTTTTACTCCGATTTAGTCGAAAACGTGCCTGTACTCTTGTTATTTTCATTTTGACCTTTTTCCTGTCTTGTTAAGTATATCTCAATAAAATCTCATTTAACATGTAAATATATATTGGCAACAACGGCGTTCTTTGTGCTGTAATGGCTGTACTTTTACAGTTTACTGTATATCATAGTACATTGTACCTTGAACATTTTAATTAACCTCTCGAAATATCTAAATATACATTTGATTGATTTTTGGTGTTTAACGCCACTTTCAACACTAGTTCAGCTATATCATGGCGACCAGTTGTAGTGGTGGAGGAAGCCAGAGAGAACCACCGACAATGGGCAAGCAACTGATAAACTTTACCACTTGCGGGTGCGAGTCGAGTGCACCCTTTTTGTAATTTACAAAGACGCGCGCGAACCAACGCCGTATTGGTAATAGGCTTGTATGAGTTGTTAGATCCAGCGACCTACCTCATTGAGCCACCCGGACCCCCTCTAAGCATACAAGACTTTTTGCATTAAACTAATATGAAAGGCAAATATCGTAGAAATTTTGGATTAACTATTTTCACTTAATATGTCACGTAATTTTAACTAAAATCAACTGCATAACATTAAAAATCCACTCAAAAGCAGATTTTAAGAGCAAATCGCAAAATATTTGACAGCAGATAATTCTGTTTTCCCGTACAGTAAAGCAAATGATATGCGCGTGACCCAAGATTTGAACTCTTTTGGGGAGATTATCGCTCATGCGCACTGTTCAGTTGATGAAAAAAAAATATATTCCGTGTGTACCACATAAGAATAATAGCAAAACAAAATTGGTTCACACGACATGAAAAAGACAGATTCCTCAATAATCATTGTCAGGAATGTGTGTGTGCTTACCTCGGCATTCATGATTGTTTATCTTTTCTTCACGAGGTCATGATCGGCAATCATCGAAGCAAAGCAACCGAAAGTTAATCAGTCTCCATAACAATGGCGAGGACGATAAACATGCACACGGATTTCCATATTTCTAGTTGTTGGGAACATATTTCGACTTGAAACATGCATGAATAGCTTAGTAAATATACCACCGTATTCCAAATTGAATTTTCAGGCGGAATTTTTTTTCACCCAAAACTGGTGTACAACATTACTTTAAGAGCCCAATTAATATCCAGTCGACCAATATGTTGTGTATTTATGTTACAAGCCATCCTTCTCTTTAACATCTCTAACATATACAATACATACCTTTGTTTGATAAACAGCATTATGTCCAGGGCATTTATCAAATGGCTTTTTAGATGTGGTATCTGTATGCTCTTCTAGACGGAACAGATTCCTTATCTTTACCCCTGGGATGTCTAGGGGATTAACACACCCTGGTCCAAGGCATTGACATTCAAAACTGTCCAAATCACATTTAGAGTATTGTTTGTACTCATCAAGCGTTTCAGGACACTTGCGCCTTTTGCATTTTCCAGAATTGCAAGTCTCACACAATTTATTTTTATAAGGCGGATAATTATATATAGCGGGTAAAATTTGACAGCCATTTTCTACATTTTTGTCATATTTTTCCCATAAACCAGTTTCGTTGCACGACTTGATTACCTTCTCAGTAAATGGTACAGGATTACACAAAAAGCAAAATGTGTTTTTGTACCTTCCATAACCTATGTAGTATCTGGATACAAGCATTGCCTCGTCTACATTTTCACATAAAAAATTAATGTCTGGATCAAATACGGGCCAATTTCCGGATATGTTACACTGCCGAATATTATCAGCATCATTCGTAAAATCACATGTTTGTAAATATGTCTCATCTTTTTTATAGCTTATCCAGCAATCATTTATTTTTGCAGTTTCTATGAAATCATATATAAAAATGTATCTTGTAGGGTCAATATACACCTGACTGCAAACAATCTTTATATCCAATGGTATTGTATAATCATTGGGAGAAATCATGTCCTTAGCGCTAACGTTGCCTGTTGTGTATTTGAACTGGTTACATACAAAACAGTCGAAGTTTTTATATTGGATTTCTGATGGTCTACCCGTGACAAAAATAAATGAAAATAAATCTTTAGGATCTCCTGTGCATCTTTGGCTAATCACTGAAATGTTTCCACTGTCATAACAGCCATTAGTTATAGTATAAAATAATTCCACAGGCATTTTGCCTTTAAACCCACGATTGATTACAAGGTTGGTACAAGTCCTTGGATAACTTAACGATATATCCATACAAAGGTTATAAACTGTAGTAGTAGGGTCACATCCACAACTACTCCATAAAGGCTTAATTACTTCTAGTTCATCTTGAGGAAGAAGATTTTCGCTACACAATCCAACAGTTGCTGGGTTTCTGGCATATGCTTTCAACAGTGCGTTAGTTACATTTACAGGATTCGATACATTTGATA
>MJUT01044425.1:649884-670871 GCA_002080005.1 Gigantidas platifrons | reverse complement strand
TGAAAATAAACATCTGGACAACAGTTTTCCTGAGATATACATGTTGTTTTATTACAGGAGCACTCTGGACATAACTTTAGGTGTCCAATTGAAATATTTGGGATATGTTTAAGTTCTAGTTTGGAATCATCACATAGGTATTCTGGTCCACACACCAACAAATAGTTCTTGATAACGTTCGTGTAGTTGTAGCCATGTACTGATCCTAATATATTTGCTATTCCTAAAGTTACTATCAAAATAGCTATGTTAGTTTTCATGTTAATGTATTTCATATCGGAACATTTACTATCAAAATAGCTATAGGTAAATTTTTCATATTAATTTATTTCATATCGCAACAGTTTATCTCGTTCTTATAGTAAAATAAAGAAATTGGATTTATTTCCGTACATCTCTCGAATTAATCATTTGTGTTTTGACCGTGTGATGTACTGTCCGCCCAATATCACCTGTTCTGGAATCACAAATGACTCGAACATAAGTTGTCGTAGTTTGTGTCGTCAAAGAAACAAACTCAGCTTTCAACTGTGAATGTTCAAAGCGCAAGCTTTTATATGAAATATGGTGTTGAACTACTTACTGATTGATTAAAATGTAGAACACCAATTAAAACCATGTTCACTTACTTTAATTTGTTTCTAAGTGAAAATTTAGATGTAGATAGTCTCTCATGTTCATTAACATCCATATCGTTCCTTACCAATTACCATTTCAAAATATAACGAACTTTTCAGACATAAAGGGAATTGTATCAAACACCGTATTAATATTTGATGTTCGTTCTTATGAATTATATATATACATGGGGTATTATTATCTTTCCGATGTTTACTTATCTTAATGATAAATGCATTCCCATTATTAGCATGCTGAACTAATTTAAAAAATCCTTTGATGATATTACTCATAAAAGTAAGCATGTTTTTGTATGTTCATATCATTAATCAAATTGCTGTGTGAAATTCTAAATCGTTTAATAAAGAATTCAATCAAGCAAATGATACAAATGCTTTCATCTTCATTATTGGCATTTCAAGGTTTTTCACAGATAATGACATATTTCAACAAAAGTATTTGTTTATTAATAGATTGATAAATGCTATGTTATTAGAATGTACAGCAAATAGTAATCGAAACCTTTGATTTTTTTCTAAGTCTTCTTACGAATGGGTTCGCCTAAGTCCACTTTCAACCATATTTTACGTTTAACTGCGAGTGCAACTTTTGTTGGCGGAGGAAACAATTAGATGATCTATTTATTCTGGTCTCTCACGAAGACCATTCGTTTTTTTATATGTTCATGACTAATTGATGTTAAATATGTTAGAAGTATCAGTTAATTTCTTTTGCTTAAATTGTAATGGTCTTTAACCTACATATTCTACCTTCCTAGGTAGTTAGTCGGTTAACTACGACCTGAGCATTCATTTACCCGGTTGTACTGTCCTAGTAACCTACATATTCTACCTTCCTAGGTAGTTAGTCTGTTAAGTACGAGCTGAGCATTCATTTACCCGGTTGTTGTGCTGTCCATGTAACCTACAGATTCTACCTTCCAAAGTAGTAGTCGGTTAACTACCAGCTGAGCATTCATTTACCCGGTTGTTGTACTGTCCTAGTAACCTACATATTCTAACTTCCTAGGTAGTTAGTCGGTTAAGTACGAGCTGAGCATTCATTTACCCGGCTGTTGTGCTGTCCGAGTAACCTACAGATTCTACCTTCCTAGGTAGTAGTCGGTTAACTACCAGCTGAGCATTCATTTACCCGGCTGTTGTACTGTCCAAGTAACCTACACATTCTACCTTCCTATGTAGTTAGTCGGTTAAGTACGAGTTGAGCATTCATTTACCAGGCTGTTGTACTGTCCAAGTAACCTACAGATTCTACCTTCCTTAGTAGTAGTCGGTTAAGTACGAGCGAGCTGAGCATTCATTTACTAGGCCGTTGTACTGTCCAAGTAACCTACAGATTCTACCTTCCTAGGTAGTTAGTCGGTTAAGTACGAGCTGAGCATTCATTTACCAGGCTGTTGTACTGTCCAAATAACCTACAGAATCCACCTTCCTAGGTTGTAGTCGGTTAAGTAGGAGATGAGCATTCATTTACCAGGCTGTTGTACTGTCCAAATAACCCACAGATTCTACCATCCTTGGTAGTAGTCGGTTAAGTACGAGCTGAGCATTCATTTACCCCTCTGTTGTAGTGTCCTAGTAACCTACAGATTCTACCTTCCTAGGTAGTTAGTCGGTTAACTACGAGCTGAGCATTCATTTACCAGACTGGTGTACTGTCCATGTGTATGTGTCCTTTCATTTTTTGTGATAGTATATGGTCTATATAGTGGAATCGAATATGTGCATGTTTTTCATCTTTTGTTAATACAAATCTCTTAGTTGATACGATATTCCAGAGCTTGTAGTTCCTATCAGGATTTCTTTGATATAGGGGTTAAGTTGAATTCATCACTTCGAAAGTTTTATTGTCGCCTCCTATGACTTGGTTCACCGTTATGGAATATCTGTGTCACAATGAACCTGCATTTGTTCTTCTCCTCGTCTGTGACTTATCACCGGGTGTGCAACTAGATTAACACGACGGGTGCACCTAGTGGAGCCACACTTTCGTAGCAAATGAGTACACTCCCGTTTTTTAGTGGGTTCGTGTTACTCGATCTTTAGTTTTATGTGTATACATTGCAGATCGTTGTTTGTCCTTTTTCTTTTTGTCATTTTGTTGTCTGTCCTTCTTCGATTTACGTATTCTGATTAACCCTTTGGTATCTACAAACACGTTTTAAAATAAATAAATTGCATGCAAATCATGACAAATTTCAGGTTTTAGCTCAAACGCATGGGGTCATATTTGAATAAATAAGTTGACAATTATTCATACTTTCATATTAAGTAACTTTAACTTTTGTCCTTTGGATAACATTTTTGTAGAGACATTTTTTAACTAGACAAAGTGCAGGAAGAACACTCCGTTTTGTGTACGAAGATCACACAAGTTCATATGGAATGTTGTTAGAACAAGTTTATATGTCTTTATTGCATTTTAGAAGACAGAAAACATTGGCAATTGAAACTTTCAATATTGTTAATAAATTAGCACCAGTTTCTGATTGCCCTTTTGGTATCTTTGAACTCTTCGTATTAAGATTAAACAATTCTAAATATTTCTTCACATATAACAATATTATGGACATTGCACATGTGATAACTACACACTACGGTAAGAAACGTATTAGGTTTGCTGCTGCTGCACTGTGGAACGTGCTTCTGGTCCATTTCAGGAGTGAATAGAGTTTCTCTCCAATTAAGAGGTTCATGCAATCATGGAATGTGTCGGAATGTCGCTGTTCCGCATGTAGATAATCTGCCATCGTTCTTTGTCCTTTATTTTTGAGTCTATAATGCTGCTATATGTTATTTGATTTAAATATTCAGTTTGCTTACTAAATTTCGTTTATATTTACATTTGTGCTATGCTCTTGTTTTTTGTGCTACATTTATGCTTCTGTTTTGTTAGTGTTTATTAATTGTAATGTTTGTATGCTTACTGTGTTTATGTTATTGCTGATTATCATTTTATATGATTAACCATGTTTAATAAAAGTTCATAATTAATTTTCCGGAATCGATTCCGGCAACGCTTCCTTTAATGTACTCCGCATTGCCGCATTTTCTACCACGTTCTAGTGAAGACAAGCTTGCCTTTCTAGTCAAAATAAAGCCTGCGTATTCGTATCCAGAAATGTACACTATAAATACATGTCAATCTGTCTATTACCAATGACAGTTTGCACCAATTGTTTCTTCCATTTATTGTTGTGAGTTCTTGTACTTAATCCTGGGTTAATCTTCTTATCTACATATAGGAATAACTTCACAAAAACAGCCATATTCGATTACGGAAACGAATGTGGATTTGGATCTTTTTAAAATTATGATTTTAACGTTGTAATTTACCAGAAGAGTTTGAAGATACCAAAGGGGTAATCAGAATCTGTAAAACGAAGAATAACAGACGACACAATGGCCAAATGAAAACCTCAAACAACAATTTACAAAACATACATATAAATCTAAAGATCGAGTAACATGAACGCCACTAAATCCCGGAGGTGAACTCAGATGTTCCGAAAAAATAAGCAGTTCCTGCTCCAATAGTGGCACCCGTCGTGTTAATATAGTTACAAACCCGGTAATAAGTCATGAATGAGGAAAGGATCGAGGAGTTATCACGTTTCATCGCATAAAACTATCTTAAAGATGAATTCGCACATTTCTTCAAAAATTTATAGTACCAATTTGCTAAATATAACTACCACTCTCTTATAAATATTTTTACTAGACATTAAATCCCCATGGTAATCAGTGAGACGTTTTGTATAAAAGTGATCAATCTTTATTAGATCAATGAAAAATCACATTCATTAACAAATAGATAAATGACACAGGAATATAATTATTTTTCATCTATTAACAGCTGCTAATAAGGTAATCTATTTTATTATAATTAGAACAAACGACATATAAATCCACACACAAAAAGATGATATAAATACTATAGACACTCAAAATATACAGCGACATGTTCAACAACATTGCATAGCTTCAACACATTTAGCTTAGTTAAATAAAGTATATTTAGTTGAAGACATCATGTTAAAACTGTTGTATTAATGTTATTCCTGGGAGAGAAAAAATGGACTACTACATGACAAGAATGTACATGGAAAACAAGACTATATTATTCCAAACAAGTATATATTTGTCGTTGAGTTACATAATTCAAAATACAAAAAAAAATACAAAGGATGTCTATATTTAAAGCATGTACCATATGCATAAAACATGTAACAATATGTATAAAACATGCTAATGTTCATTGGACACTGCTCTGACAAACTCTTTTAACAATGGTGTGTATGATATGATTTTACCTTTTCATATAGACTTCAAACAATTGGGATTGTGTGTCCCACACAGCAATCAGTTGGGATTGTGTGTCCCACACAGCAAACAAATGGGAGTGTGTGTTCCACACAGCAAACAACTGGGTGGGATTTTCTGTCCCACACTGTAAACAATCGGCAGTGTGTGTCCCACACAGCATATCCATGTCTATTGCTGCAACATCCAAATGTTTTATTTGTGTTTCAGTATATGCCTATGGTCATCCCCATGGCTCCAATCTGACTAATTTGCCGTCCATATTACTCATCTTTTTCGCTTTCTTCGCCGTACTTTTAGTTTTGTTTGTCCTCGTTCCGTGTATTGTGCCCAATGGTGTATGTGTCTCTGAATTGTCTATTCATGATTGCTACTTCGTTTTATCTAACATTCATTTGTTTTCTAATCCGGGCTACTGTAGCAACACCTTTCGCGTCGCAACCTAATTCTTCTTTCTTACTTTTATTATTTTGTGGAATCACTGATTACCGATTAATGATGACACACAAAGCCCCCATTGGTGTTTAAGCAACGTTAATGACCAATGAAAATAATGTGTCATTTCTAACGACTTTCTCGGTTAATTATTATTTATTTCCATAGGTCAGATTTTATTCATTGACATACATATTTCCACATCCGAGAGCACATGTGTGACAATCAATTATGTTGAGATGCACCAACTGTATTACAACAGTAGCATGGACTAGATATGACTGACTACAACAGAGTAAGCATGGAGCCGCCGGGATGATTCCGAAAATATGGTAATTCGTTTTTCTATTTGATTTATTTCAGAAAAGGGAAGTACTTTCCGTAGATGATATTGTTTTAATACAACTGAACCTGTGAATATGGAAGTGGGAAATGCTACCATTTTGAGAGCTGAATTTAAATCACGTAATTGAGTTAATGAAAAAAAAGGAGAAGTGGTAGCATACGGTTATGGCAGCTTAATTTGAAACAAATAATGAAATAAATTAAATACAATTAATTAACAACAAATAATACAACTGATTAACTATTATAAATATAAAAAATGACTTAATGAATAAACGTTAGAGAAAACCGAAAGTGGTAATCAAGAATGGACAATTCAGAGAAACTGGTAACATTGGATACACAAGACACAGGACGAAGACAAATAACACATATGATCCATTTAAAACAAACATGACAATTTATAACTATTATCAATATATTTGATCAAAGGTTCCGAAAGAATGAAATTGATCTTGATATGTTTAAAGTTTGTTTGAATCTACAGGTAGAAATGTATTAGAGGAACTCTATCATGAGAGTGATGATGACTTTGTGGAATCAGAGGATGACAGCTGAGTATCGCGTGATTTCGTCGCATTTGATTTTTGACAGTGCAGTGAGGTTAAGATCATATTGAGGATTCGTTTACTACATATGTAACTAAGAAATATGAAAAGACCTTGAAGTCCAGTCAATAGTGTTACAACAAACGAAAACGGTGACAAGGGAAAAAATGAGTCTATAACTTGCCCTAGCCAAGTAATACCTGTTAACGCAAACAGCTTTACATAGACAAAGAAGTCATTTCTGTCATTCCGTGTACTCTGTATCTTTGGTCGGGAGTGAATCTTCCAGGCAGTTATAGTAAATAAGCCAACGTTAACAATACAAATCAGGACTACTGGAATAATAAAAGATACCACTTGAGAAAGTCTACTAGCAATAAAACACGCGTCGACCCCATAACCAATATTTCTTCCTTTCGATTGGCCGAGATGGACCACTATGTTGACTATCGCTATGCATATTGGTACACCAAAGGAAAAACTAATATACCGAAGGAATAGTTTGTTGATTTCTGCTCTGTCTACTGTTATCGCCTTAAGTTTCTTAAATGTATTGAACATGTGAAAAGAACAGACGTTCATACATCCAAATGTTGCCAGCCAAGAAATATGAAGAACCACTCCGACGATTTTACACACTGTCACATAATTGGTCCAAATTGTTCCAAATTGAAGACATGTCTGGGCAATGAAAAGAGCTAGTATAAGACACATGTTGTTTTTGCCAGGCAGTGTTCTTAGACTATCATAACAACAATATGTAACAAAGGTTAACAGGAGACAAAGCATAGATACACATGAACAAACAGTCGTCATTATCTCTAGTGCTAACTCAGTTGTTGACTTGGAAATGGGAGATGTATTTGACAAGTATTGTAACAAATCATCTACGCATATTTTCACCTTGCCATCATTTCCTTGGAGAAACTCTTCGGATTTCAATCTAACATTGAATTGGAGTAACCGAATTTCGTCCGCTATGGCATCATACACATACTCATCTGGTTCGAATTCATACTGCTGGCACAATATTTGTCGGTTTACAAAAGTTGCTAAATATTTATCCCCAAAGTCGTTCATATTTGCTGACCATATGTATGACCACCAGCATTTATCACTGTTCCAGGTTTTATCATTTACCTTGTCCTTTATTATACCGGCCCTGTATATAGAGAAGTCGTTTGTTGTATCATCAAAAATTACGTCCGTGAAATTAAAATGCAATCCATCTATTTCTGTTAATCTCTTCTCCAAATTATATCTGTTGATATATGATGAAATAAAAAGATCTACTGATAAATGGATTACAATTGTTGTATTCGTCATCTCGCTGGAACAACATCTGCAAGGAAGATTGGAATATAATAATGTTCTGAGCATGCGTATATCTACTGCACCAATCGAAGCTGCAGTGAGGAACTGCGTTAGCCAGGGATGGATTCTCTTCGTAGTTAATTGTAGAAAATACAAAACATAATATACACGATATTGCGGCAAAGTTCCCTTTATAATCAGTTCTATTCTGTAACGGATGTTCCGTGTAACAGCAAACAAAGATACACAATTCGTTCCATTCAAATATTTTCCAGGAAAGCAAGTCACATTTCGACATATTCCCTAAAAAATAAATATACTTTATATTACAATAGCCATGCGCCAAATCGGTACAGTGGGTTATGTTGCTTAACGCCACTTCCAACAATATTTGACTTATATCGTGGCGGTCAGCTTAGCTGATTGGGGAAACCGGAGTACCCTGAGAAAACCATCGACCTGTCGCAAGTAACTGACAAGATTTATCACATAATGTTGTATCGAGATAACCTTGCCATGAGCGGGATTCGAACTCACATCGTTAGTGGTGATAGGCACTGATTGCATAGTTAGTTATAACTCCAATTACCATACGATCACGACTACGGCGGCCCCTTCAGTAAAGTGGTATTGAGATACTTCATAAAATAAGCAGCACAAATCATGTAGTGCAAGATACACATGCTAAATACTGTACTTCCGTGGTAATTTAGTCTAGAGTCATGTCGTTTGTACATCTCACGTGGATTTTTAAACAGATAACGTGTCTGATATATTCAGAAAACATCAATAACGAAAATGTATACATTAGTATTTATAGTTTAAACGAACTACTAGCAATTTGAATTATTCCAGTCGATGAAATAAAGTGTCTCTGCTTATGTTTGTTTGTTTGTTTGTTTTTGTTATGTTTTGTTTTATTGTTTTTTTGTTTTTTTGTTTTTTGTTTTTTGTTTTTGTTTTTGTTTTTGTTTTTTTGTTTTTTTGTTTTTTTTTAGTTGGCTTTTTATTCATCATATATTGGATCTAAGATCTATATTTTAATCCGATTTAGTCGAAAACGTATCTGAACTTTTGTTATTTTCATTTTGATAGTCACTTGCACCTATTTCCTGTCTTCTTAAGTGTATCTCAATAAAATATCATTTAATATGTAAATATATATTGGCAACAACGGCGTTCTTTGTGCTGTAATGGCTGTACTTTTACAGTTTAATTTATATTATAGTACCCTGAACATTGTAGTTAACCCCTCGAAATATTTAAATATACAAGACTCTTTGCATTAAAAGCCCAATTAAGATCCACTCGACCAATATGTTGTGTAATTATTTTACAAGCCATGCTTCTTTCTAACCTCTCTAACATATACAATAAATACCTTTGTTTGATAAACAGCATTATGTCCAGGGCATTTATCAAATGGCTTTTTAGATGTGGTTTCTGTATGCTCTTCTAGACGGAACAGATTCCTTATTTTCACTCCTGGAATATCTAGAGGATTAACACACCCTGGTCCAAGGCATTGACATTCAAAACTGTCCAAATCACATTTAGAGTATTGTTTGTACTCATCAAGCGTTTCAGGACACTTGCGCCTTTTGCATTTTCCAGAATTGCAAGTCTCACACAATTTATTTTTATAAGGCGGATAATTATATATAGCGGGTAAAATTTGACAGCCATTTTCTACATTTTTGTCATATTTTTCCCATAAACCAGTTTCGTTGCACGACTTGATTACCTTCTCAGTAAATGGTACAGGATTACACAAAAAGCAAAATGTGTTTTTGTACCTTCCATAACCTATGTAGTATCTGGATACAAGCATTGCCTCGTCTACATTTTCACATAAAAAATTAATGTCTGGATCAAATACGGGCCAATTTCCGGATATGTTACACTGCCGAATATTATCAGCATCATTCGTAAAATCACATGTTTGTAAATATGTCTCATCTTTTTTATAGCTTATCCAGCAATCATTTATTTTTGCAGTTTCTATGAAATCG
Source organism: Gigantidas platifrons (assembly GCA_002080005.1). Classification (NCBI taxonomy): domain Eukaryota; kingdom Metazoa; phylum Mollusca; class Bivalvia; order Mytilida; family Modiolidae; genus Gigantidas; species Gigantidas platifrons. Next base: position 661,256 of record MJUT01044425.1, on the reverse strand, counting down.
TATATAAAAATGTATCTTGTAGGGTCAATATACACCTGACTGCAAACAATCTTTATATCCAATGGTATTGTATAATCATTGGGAGAAATCATGTCCTTAGCGCTAACGTTGCCTGTTGTGTATTTGAACTGGTTACATACAAAACAGTCGAAGTTTTTATATTGGATTTCTGATGGTCTACCCGTGACAAAAATAAATGAAAATAAATCTTTAGGATCTCCTGTGCATCTTTGGCTAATCACTGAAATGTTTCCACTGTCATAACAGCCATTAGTTATAGTATAAAATAATTCCACAGGCATTTTGCCTTTAAACCCACGATTGATTACAAGGTTGGTACAAGTCCTTGGATAACTTAACGATATATCCATACAAAGGTTATAAACTGTAGTAGTAGGGTCACATCCACAACTACTCCATAAAGGCTTAATTACTTCTAGTTCATCTTGAGGAAGAAGATTTTCGCTACACAATCCAACAGTTGCTGGGTTTCTGGCATATGCTTTCAACAGTGCGTTAGTTACATTTACAGGATTCGATACATTTGATATGGTATTGACATTTACCTGTTGTTGCCTTATAAGGATATCGTAATATGATAGTTTTAATTGATGTACATTGACAAAGTAAATGGTATGTGAACCTTTCGGATGCTCGATCACAGTTGCCTCAGCATCCTGAAATCTATCCAATATGTCGTTGTTCCTATTACATGTGAGACAGAATATATTTTTGAAAGGATAGATTCCATCAGTTTTCCCATGATAATGACACGCATCTTCAAGTTCAGAATTATCTGGTGCCCAGAGACCTGTTTCGTTGCATGTATTTATAATGTCTCTCTTAGCTCGGCGGATGGGGTTACAAATTAAGCAAAATATATTTTTGTATTTTGTACGGTGCGTTAATACAAATGTTGATTCGCAAGCGTATTGAATGTCGAGATCAACTGTTTTCCAAAGTCCTGTCATATTACATCTATAGTAGATAACATTTGCTTCAAGTGCACAGTTGTGAACTGGTGTGAAATGTGGTTTATGGCGGATTGTACAATTTTTCACCATGGCTTGGTCCATTACTTCCTGGTATGATGAGAGATAATTAAAGTCAGAAAATATGTTACATGAAATATCTAACTCCCAATCATAAAACACATCCTCACCGTTACAAGCTGCGCAATATTTGTTCAGAAAATTAATGTTTGAATGCAACGACGTTACCGGCGAAAGACGAATCTTTTCTATCAATGTCCAATTTCGCAAGCATAGGTTAGCTGTGTAATTGTCTGCCGCCTTTGGACAAGTCTTGACTATTGGATATTTGTCCGTTAAGTTCCATCCTGTTGAATCTAAGATAATAGAATCTTCACATGTTTGGTCCATAAACTGAAAATAAACATCTGGACAACAGTTTTCCTGAGATATACATGTTGTTTTATTACAGGAGCACTCTGGACATAACTTTAGGTGTCCAATTGAAATATTTGGGATATGTTTAAGTTCTAGTTTGGAATCATCACATAAGTATTCTGGTCCACACACCAACAAATAGTTTTTGATAACGTTCGTGTAGTTGTAGCCATGTACTGATCCTAATATATTTGCTATTCCTAAAGTTACTATCAAAATAACTATGTTAGTTTTCATATTTAAGTATTTCATACGGCAACAGTTTATCTCGTTCTTATAACAATATTAATAAATCGGATTTATTTCCGTACATCTCTCGAATTAATCATTTGTGTGTTGGTCGTGTGATATGCTGTCCTCCCAATATCACCTGTTCTGGAATCACAGATGACTTGAACATAGGTTGTCGTAGTTTGTGTCGTCAACAAAATGTAGATTAAAATGTAGAAAATCAATTAAAGCACTGTTAATTTACTTTAATTTGTTTCTAAGTGAAAAATTAGATTACTTACTCATTACCATTACAAAATATAACGAGCTTTTCAGACATATAGGGAATTGCACCGACACGATAGTAATATTTGATTTTCACTTTTCGTTCGTTATTATGAATTATATATATATTTGGAGTATTATTATCTTTTTAATGTTTACTTTTCTTAATGAGAAATGCCCTTTTATTGTTGAAACATTAAAAAGAATCCTTTGCTGATTTTCCTGATAAAAGTAAGCATGTTTTATATGTTAATATCATTAATTAAATTGCTGTGTGAAATTCTAAATCGTTCCATAAAGAATTTAATCATACAAATGATAAAAAAAAAGCATTTCATCTTCATTATTGGTATTTTATGGGCTTTTCTCAGAGGATGACATGTTTGCAAAAAATTATTTGTTTATTAGTAGATTGGTAAATGTTATGTTGTTAGAATGTGCAGCACAGCAAATATTGTACGATGTTGTATTTATTTGACGACCTATGATTGGATAAAATCATTCATAAAAATAATGATTGAAGGCAGAGCCATATATGGAAATTTAGAGAATAAGATTAATACGCTTTACTGGCCAGTGGAAAGTTCCATTCCTAAGCATAACGATAAAGAAGGCCAGAGCCATATATGGAAATCTAGAGAATAAGATTAATACGCTTTACTGGCCAGTCGAAAATTCCAATGCAGTAATTGTGTAATCTATTATTGCATAATTTGACCTTGACGCTGTCCGAAATAAAGAAATATTGTAATCGATAAGTGAGACGACGTATGCCAAGTGTACTTGACCAGGCTCACTATATATATATATGTGTGTGTGTATTTCGATTTAGCATAATTAAACACAACTGCAAGAAAGATAATGATTTATATTTTCTTCTAAAATTACTTAAACGAATGTACAGCTAACAAATCTCGAGTCAGTCCTTCTTATACACAATGGTCACGGCACAATTGTTGACAATTTGCTGTTGATTGACACTCTGCCTTACGACGGATGTTTCCAAAAATTCTTCAAACAGTTCATTTACGTCCCACACCTTGCAAACATTCGCTAAATCCCTGTATTGCTTTTTCATTTTTCCCAACATGTTTTGGTTTAAATGCAGTATAGGGTAGAGCGCCACTGAACGGTAATGTATTAGCCCTGTAATCCTTAGAGCACTTATACAGATCACTGCGGGACTGAACTTTCTCGGTAACCTCATGTGTACCATGCTCTATAGGTAGAATGTTTGGAGCAGGCAATGCTTTAGTGGAATGTTTTAGCAGTTTCATTTGTAATGCTCCGCGTCAAAGTTTGTTCCATCCGAATTTTGTAAACAATTTACTGACCGTCCAAATAATCATAGTCGGTCACTAGGGAGCTTAGAACTTATAATAAACTAAACTTTTGGTGTCTTTTAACTCTTCTTAAGAGTCATTAGAAAACTTTGAATTATAGCTAGGATCACTCTAGACTACTTTCAATCATATTTTACGTTATACCGCGGTTCCAACTTTTGGTGGAGGAGGAAACCAGACTATCAACAATTGATGACCAATTTATTCTGGTCTCCAACGAAGACCATTCATTTCTGTAGATTGTTTGTTTGTTTTGTTTCCTTGATGGTGTTTAACGCCACATTCAACAAAATTTCAGTTATATCGTGGGGGTAATATTTATAAGTGGAGGAAGCTGGAGAATCCGGAGAAAACCACCGACCTGTCGCAAGTCACTGACAAACTTCATCACATAATCTTGTACATCTCGCCCTGATCGAGATTCGAATTCACGTCAGTGGTGATAGGCATTGATTGCATAGATAGTTGTAAATCCAACTACCATACGACCACGATCACGACGGTCCCCATTTCTTTATATGTTCATGAATAATTGATATTAAATCTGTTAAGAGTATCAGTGTTTTTGTTTTGCTTTGTTTAAATAGTAATGGTCTTTAATCCACAGATGCTACCTTCCTAGGTAGTTAGTCGGTTAACTATGAGCTGAGCATTCATTTACCCGGCTGTTGTGCTGTCCAAGTAACACACAGATTCTATTTTCCTAGGTAGTAGTCGGTTAACTACCAGCTGAGCATTCATTTACCCGACTGCTGTGCTGTCCAAGCAACATACAGATTCTATTTTCCTAGGTAGTAGTCGGTTAACTACCAGCTGGGCATTCATTTACCAGGCTGTTGTACTGTCCAAGTAACCCACAGATTCTACATTCCTATGTAGTTAGTCGGTTAACTACGAGCTGAGCATTCATTTAATCGGCTGTTGTGTTGTCCAAGTAACCTACAGATTCTACATTCCTATGTAGTAGTCGGTTAACTAACAGCTGAGCATTCATTTACCAGGCTGCTGTACTGTCCAAGTAACCTACTGATTCTACCTTCCTAGGTAGTAGTCGGTTAAGTACGAGCTGAGCATTCATTTACCAGGCTGTTGTACTGTCCAAGTAACCTACAGATTATACCTTCCTAGGTAGTAGTCGGTTAACTATCAGCTGAGCATTCATTTACCCGGCTGTTGTACTGTCCAAGTAACCTACATATTCTACCTTCCTATGTAGTTAGTCGGTTACCTACGAGTTGTTGTACTATTCACGTTTGTTTCCTTTCCTTTTTTGTGATAGTATGTGGTCTTTTTGAGTGGAATCGAATATGTGAATGTTTTTTCATCTTTTGTATAAATCAAATACATCAGTTGATACTGGGCCGTCGTAGCGGTGATCGTATGGTAGTTGGATTTACAACTAAATGTACCTATACAATCAGTGCCTATCACCACTGATCTTGCGAGTTCGAATCTCGATAAGAGCGAGGTGTATAGCATTATGTGATACAATTTGTCAGTGACTTGCGACAGGTCGGTGCTTTTCTCCGGGTCCTACGGTTTCCTCCATCAAGAAAACTGACCGCCACGATATAACTGAAAGATTGTTGAAAGTGGCGTTAAATACCATCAAGCAAAGAAACAAACTCAGTTGATACGATATTCCAGAGCGTGTAGTTCCTATCAGGATTTCCTTGATAGATGGTTGCTGCTAACAAGGAAGCTACTGAATCAAGGTTCCCATATTGGTAAAGTTTTACGGTCGCCACCATGACTTGGTTGACCGTTATGGAATATCTGTGTCACAATTGACCATGGATATGTTCCATTTGTCGTAAACACTTCTTGGTACTTTCCTCATTCATGATGATCATTAGTAAATACATTTAAAACACCAATAATTTCCCAAGATATTATAGCATCAGGTAAAGGGATAGGAAAGAAATACACGAAATACAGAAAAAATTGGAACACATATACAGATGGGATACACCCAATGAGAGCTTTAACCAAGTTGTGGCTGTACATGATCATCGAACTTGTGACCGAGATCCAGTCAGAATCACAAGCATACTAAGGTTAGTTCAATTATATTATAAATACCGAATGACAAGGAAGCAATGGCCTACAGTAGTTAAAAGTAATATAGACTTTATATGCTACAGTGAAAATAATTTAGGGCAAAGAAGCTTTGCCTTTATTCTGTAATTATAAAGTTATAGACAGAAAATTGAGTAGAAAAGCTATTACAAAGAACAGAGAAGCCCTGCTTAAACATATGCAAACTTGCTACATACCTGTAACAAAGATCTTACACAGTATACAAACGGGGAGGCCCTGCTCACAGAAACCAAAAAGAAAAACTATTAGTCAAGGAAGCCTTGAATAAAAGTCAGCCGAGTCAATCAAGAACAGGGAAGCCCTGCTTACAAGGTAACAACAATACTGTCAAGGAAGCCTTGACTGTAAATATAAGCCTTGTGGTATACGAATATAAATTAACATTTAAACAGGAAAGCCCTGCCCAAAGCAAAAATAAGCACTTGAGTATTAGTCAAGGAAGCCTTAACTTGTTAAGTTACTAATTAGTACAACAAACAGGGAAGCACTGCTTAATTTAAGCTAATAATGTATAATCGAGGCAGAACAGTGAAGCCCTGCTCAATATTAAGTTTAAACTGACCCGCAAAAACTCAACATAAACAAAAGGTAATACTGAAGATGGTTGGACATGTGAGTTGTGCTCAATCAAATTTACAGAAGACAAAGCAGAAGTACTAGAATGTGAATACTCCGAAAAACATTTCTGCAGGGCATGTGTTAAACTAAACAGCGCAGAGTATAAATTATTAAGCAAGAGATCCGACTTACATTGTGAAGAGAAGGGATTGAAAAACCTGAAAATAGAGAAAGAATTAGAAGAGAGGTGCAACGACTATTTCAATCTAGTCGAAGCGAGACTAGGAAATCTAGAGAGTAAAATTGTTAAGAAGGCAGACATTGACCAAGTAAAGGCAATGATAGAGGAGAGCAAATTAGACACAGCATCAGGTGGGAGTGTACAACGGAAGTAAACGAGTAAGAGGAATATAAAGAGAGTGTCGCACACCGAAACAATATAATAATCTTCAAAGCTAAAGAGTCAGCTGAAATTGAACCCGATAAAAGAAAAACAGATGACATCATGATAGTAAATGAACTGTGTAAAATAACAGGGGCAAATCCTTAACCAATCAAGAACGTGACGAGATTAGGGGGAAAATGAAAAGGATCAAAAGACAAGGCCAATGAAGGTGGTCTTTGAAGACGAAAAAGCCAAAGGAGTGTTAATGTCAAATTTAAAGAGACTTGCAATAGCAGAGGACAAATTTAACCAATTAAGTGTAGCACATGACATGACACAAAGAGAAATGAGCAAAATAAGAAAACATTGGCAGAGGCCAAGGAAAAGAATGAAGCCATTGATTTAAAAGGACAGTCGAGGAAATTCATCTTCGTGGTAAAGGGACCACCTTGAGACAGAAAGGTGGCAAATGTCACGAAAAAGGACTAGACCCGAAAAAGAAACATGTAAATAAAGAAAATGTTTTAACGAGTACAATGTAAATATGGTGATGGATTTTAACGGCCTAAAGTGGTATTACACTAATGCAGATAGTTTACCAAATAAACTTGGCGAACTAAAAGCAAGATTACAAGAACGGGATAAAAAAAATATGACCTGATAGCAATAACGGAGATCTATCCCAAAACCTGGAGATTTTTACCAGGGAAGGCAGAACTGCAACTAGAAGGATTCGACCTTTTTATGGGTGAATCAAAAATGAAAAGCACTAGCGGTACAGCAATGTATATCAATAAAGACCTGAATGCGGAAGAAGTCAAAGTTAAAGGCAACTTTGAGGAATCAATATGGGTCAATATTAAGCTAAATGGAAAGGACAAGATGCTAGTGGGATGTTTATATAAGAGTCCAAGCAGCAATACTGAAAATCTGGAGGAACTGAACAAATTAATAATAGAAGTATCGAAGATGAAGGAATTTTCACACCTACTGATAACAGGAGATTTTAATTTTCCTAAAATAGACTGGAAAACATGCACAAGCAGAGGGGAAAACAGTGGAAAAATATTCCTAGAAAGTATCAGAGAAAGCTACCTAATCCAAGATGTAACAGAGGCTACTACAGTAAGGGACATTAGTGAACACAGTATATTAGACTTAATATTTACAAATGAGGAGTAGCGACCACTGCGGACTAGAATTTGTATTCAAATGTTATGAGCTAAACTAAAATAAATCAGAGAGATGGAACTACTTTAAGGGTGACTATGACAACATGAAAAACGAGCTAAACCAAGATTGGGACAATTTACTGAACGGAAAAAGCACAAGTCAACAATTGGAAATATTCATGAACATAATAAACGAAGCTAAAAACAAATATGTACCACGAACAAATTCGAAAGCAAAATCTAAGGCGAAGAAACACAAATTTATCCTATTAGACGACAAAACTATTAAAAAAATCAAGAAGAAACATACACGTTGGCAAAGATACAGGGAGACCAATGATGGCAAAAATACCAAGAATACTTGTATATTAAAATGAGAAACCAAGTTAAGGGGTTGTTCAGAAGGGCTAAGGCAAATATGGAGAAGGAGATAGCAAAAAATGCGGGGGAAACAAATCCGAAAAAATTCTGGCTATACGCAAATTCAAAGAGAAAAACAAAATCTGGAATATCCGAACTGAAATACAAGAAAGAAAACTGAGAGGAGGACAAAACATGAACAGACAAAGAAAGAGCAGAAGTACTAGCAAATTTTTTCAGCAGTGTATTCACCAATGAGCCAGATGGGGAAATACCAGATATTGAACCAATCACAATAGAACACGACTGCTTGTAAAAAATCTTTCAAGAAAAGGAAGTATTGAAGCTTGCTACAATATCTTAATGTAAATAATTATCCAGGCCCCGACGGATTACATCCAAAAATGCTCAAAGAACTGAGTGAAACTTTAGTAAAACCGCTAACAATAATATATAACACATCATTAAATCTAGGTACAGTGCCAGCTAGCTGGAAAGAAGGGAATACCATTGCTTTATTCAAGAAAGGGGACAAATCAGACCCAGGTAATTATAGACCGGTCAGCTTAGCAAGTGTCATTTGCAAATTAATGGGGAAATTAGTCAGAGAAATCATAGTAAACCATATGATAAAAAACGAACTTTTTAGTAACAAACAATTCGGGTTCATATCAGGCAGATCAACAACATTGCAGCTATTGAGAGTAACGGATGAATGGACAGAAATACTGGACCATGGAGGTAAAATAGACTCAATATATATGGATTTCATGAAGGCATTTGACAAAGTGCCACATCAAAGACTGCTTAAGAAAAAGGAAGGATACAAAATAAGCGAAATTGTAATCACATGGGTAGAAAGCTTCATAAATGAGAGAAAACAGGAAGTCATAGTAAATGGAGCAGAATAAAAAATTCATAAAGTTACTAGTGGTAACCACAAGGCAGCGTACTGGGTCCCAGTCGGGAAGCCAACGTCAACTTTCGTACCTCCTCCCATAAGGCTAAAAACATTTACGCAAGGGCAGATAATAATAACCCACCAGGTGTCGCCCATAATCGTAATGTCGTAACGACGTTTGTTTACCATGACGATGACGGAATAAACCTTATATGACAGATAAATATAAATAAATACATTCCAAAAAAGCGTGAATTATCATGGTTAAATATATAAGTTGCAGAAAAAACAAAAAAAGTGTTTATTAACATATACAACAAGGTAGTTTCCGAGGTATTTGTTTTTGTTGTTGTAGCTAAGAATATATGGCGGGAAATTTTCGAGGCTAAAAATAACTGACACAAACGCATTTCATTGGTTGTCAATAAAAACTATGGTCAAAAATAGGTTTACCCATCATCCAAATGTGTAACGAAATATAAAAATAGCCATCATTCGGCCTTCGATTTGCAAAACGAGGTTTGTAACTTAGGACGCTGTCAGTCGCCATTTTTGATAAAGAAGACGCTGAACAAAGTTTCCTGTGATGTTGAATAATTGAATAAATAAAAATAAGAATGTATTATAAGTCTTACAGTTGTCAATGAAGACTGGTTTGTAATATATTATAATAATAATATTTTTATTACCAAATTAATGGGCCCATAAAGGGCAAAAAAATAAAATACAATGATTACAATGATTGGACTTGGAGGCATCATAGCATGCAAAAAAAAGGCTATATTATGACTATACAACACAGTCAGGTCAGAGCCAATTCAATAACAATCAATAAACCATATACATTTTAATAATAATAATAAATCAATGCAACAATGACCAATGTTCATTAATGCATTATCTAGTTTGATCTGAAATAATTTCCAAAATATTCAACTAGCCCAATAAAAGACTTCACCTTCTGATTTCTAAACATTTACTTATATGTGAACCAAGTTCCTTTAAAACAGTTAAGTTTTCATTGGTTAAAAGCCAAATAAATTTAGAAGAATTATTTAAAGAGAAAAAGTTGAACAGTGACTTTCAACTTTTTCAATAAAATCATGTCTCAAAGTATTATATAAAGGACACTCTAAAAGGAAATGTTGTTCATTTTCTATCTTTTCTAAAGAACAATATTGACATAAACGTTCAGATCTGTCCAGTCTATTTTGATTGTATCGAGCCTTTTCAATTCTCAGAGAATGAGTGCTGATTCTCAACTTGCATAAAGACTGGCGGGTTTTAAAATCATTTATCTGGGTGTATTTTAAGAGAAAAAATAAGTATCAAGCTTACTGTTGTTACCATTCAAAATATCTTGTTTATTTTTATTCCAGAAACTCATAAAACTGTCACATAATTTATCTTTAGCGAAATTATATAAAGTACCAAGTTTTGAGTTTAGGACATGAATATTCATACAGGTTTGAAAATTAATATAAAATATGGTTTTTTTTTCTTCTAAAAAAATTCATGAATTAAAAAAATTGGCCAGCATTCCAATTATTTAAAAGTACATCATCAAACAAATGCAGGCCCTTTGGGTATAATTATGGACAGGATATCTCCTCCAACTGATACATTCATTTAATTCAGAAAGTTTCAGATGCTCCTGAATTTTGTTTGTAAAAAGAAATTTAACATTTCTGTATTGTATTTGTAAGAAATGCAAAATTAAGTTCAAACTTTGTATTCTATGTCCACCAGAGGCGTCAGGTTATAAAAAATTAGGATATTGAAATTATAATAATAATACTTTTTTGTATTCTTATTGAAATTCCTTCAGTGTTATATTTCACGTACATGATTTTTAATTACAACACTATTTCATTCAGGTATTCATTTGGTCCTGGTTGCGGTCCGTCTTCCGTAATTGAAATCGTCAAAAAAGTGAAATACAACCGAATTGATATCAAAATGTGACTTGTTTCAACCTTATTTATAATAAACTTTGAAATTCTTTCAACTTCTAAATCACGTTCATGATCTTTAATTACAACACTATTTCATGCAGGTGTTCATTTTTTGCTGTTCTAACTAAAGGTCTTTATCAAACAGCATCATGCAAACCGCATGATGCTGTTTGATAAAGATCTTTAGTTAGAACATGTAATGCAGTTAGTACCTATTTAAATCACATAAGGCTATTTCTATTTTTCATACGTTGGGGGGAGGGGAGGGATGATTTTTCAAGTACATCAATCTGTCCTGTTTTCATGTTGGGCGGAAGTCGCTATTGTACATTCGAAATATTAATTGCGAATTTATCAAGTATGATGCACGTGTTACCTGTCTAGTATATTATGTTTTTTTCTCGATCGACAGTTCAGAGGAGATGTGGCTATATTGGTATTTCTTAAGACAATGGCAAGTTATAATCCAACTAGTTTTACCTCGTCACTTTTTACTGAAGTACCTGTACTAAGTCAGGAAAGTGAGCGGTCATATATATGTGTGTGTTAGGGATATCGAATTTGCCTATTTCTACGATTTTTCTATTGAATTTTTGGAACTTTTCCGACGATATGATACTTTTTTTTTCATTTTATTATAGGTTGTGAAAAAGAATTATGACGATGTACCTGCAACAGGGCCTCCAAGAGAAAT
>MJUT01044425.1:603533-645755 GCA_002080005.1 Gigantidas platifrons | reverse complement strand
ATCAATGTCCTCAAATGAAACGTTCTGAAATCTACACGACTGGGCTTTAGTTTGATATACATTTTCATTTGTATTGCCATTGGAATTTGGAACATTTGTTTGGACATCTAGAATATTAAATTCTGGCATTTCCACATTTTCCAAGTCAAAATCATTTTCTTCTAAAAATTTGGAGACTACAGCTGCCGTATATGCGTCAAAATGATCAGACATTTTGTTTTGGTTTTTTTTAATTTTAAGATTGCTCAAAGCAGACGATTTTTCATTGAAAAGGGGTGGTGAAAGGAATTAGGAAACTGACAATCTACAATGGATTTTTAAAACATTACCGTTGTTGTTTATATTTAAATCTGTTGTGTTATGCTAGTGAAATGATTCGGTTTAGAATAAGCAAGTGTTTGATTTTAATGTATCAATAAAATGATTCAATTAAAATAATTTATAAAAGTACTAAAACTTTTTCATTTGTTTAATTGTTTCAGTTTACAATCATGTGTGTATTCACCATAACACAACAAGGGACGTAACCACTACACTTAAAGTTGTCTAAAAGTAGTTCTGGCGGGGAAAAACCGATATTTCACATGTGAAATATCGGAATTTATTTCACGGATAAATCTCCATAATTCACACCTATCTATATAATAAAAACTTTTAAATACTTTACACACAATAACACGCAATTTCGTGGCTTGTCCTTTTTATCCTTTCTATATTTATGTATATAAATATTATATATATATCTATATATATATGTAAATTCTGAGGTAAAATAAACAGGCTAATTATGAACTACTAGTAATGTAATTGACAACTTGCCTTTCATTGTATATGCCTTGCAATGTCGTATATAACATACTTCTGACCTGTCAGTTCACCCTGCGTATTGATAGACGTTTCTTTGAGAAGGGAATTTGTCTTTTACAAATACATGATGGTGCATTATAGATCTATTTTAATCAGCCCGCCTTTCATATTAGACGGCTATAACTTAAGACTTTAGGAGTCAGAAAATCATCACTATCTGTCAATGGGCATTACCAACTAAAATTCTGCAATTTTTTATTTATATAGTGACTAGACTCGGGAATTGTACTTATGTCTTAATTGTGGCAGGTATGCACTGATTTGATCTACAACTTTCCACGAGCTGTCCAATTATAGCTACGCTCCCTTTTCGCCTTGTTGCAAATGATTGCTTGTTGTTTAGAATTGTCCATTGTGTGGGATTGAATTCAAAATACAAATACAACATGGGAAATATATTTATACAATAAGAATTTGTTATATTCTTTGAAACTGCGGCGCCTACAAATTCCGGGGCCCCTATTTCATTCCCTTTCCATCGGGAATTCATGTTGTTCGCTTTTGTTTATGTATTGATTGTATTTTTTGAATGTTGATGTTCGCTTCTTGTTTCTAGGGTTTGTATATGTCATTGGATGTTGGTTCTTGGCTGCTCATTCTGTTTTTCTTATTTTATATCATGCCTTTAAGATTCAATCGGAGAAGACCAAGCGATGTAAGGAAGCTGGATGTTGAACATTATCGGGGAAATCCACACATAGCTCTTGAAAGATAAGACTTTTACTCAAAATATTTGGAACATACACATGTATATATACAGCTAAATCGAGTTTACATGTGCCCCTTTTGTCTGACTTTTTAGATATTTTTGAGCCACGAACACTTCAGACCATTGACCCTTCGGACTATCGATTGATTGATGATTTTTGGTGTTGAACGCCACTTTCAATTATATTTCAACTATATCATGGTTTTAGTGGTGGAAGAAACCGGAATACCCGGATAGAACCACCGACCATGTGCAAGCAACTGGTAAACTTTATCAATTGCAGCTGCGAGTCTCGGACTATCGACCTTTCGAACCAATGGCCCTTCGGACTAATGACCCTTCGGACCAATGACCCTTTGGACTAATGAACCTTCGGACCAATTCCCTGGAACCCAAGAGGGGGTATGATAGAGGTATTTAAAATTTTGAATGTAATTTATAACACGCATGCTACAATAGGAATGATGGAATTAAGCACACAAGCAAACAAAAGGGGCCACAACAAAAAACTAAAGAAACAGTCATGTAGACTAAACGTGAGGAAATACTCATTCACAAGTAGAGTGGTAGATATTTGGAACAGTTTGCCAGAAGAAATTATAGTTGCCAAAATAGTAAAAGAATTTGAAATTGGTCTTGACAACCACTGGAAACACCAAGAGTGCAAATACGACTTTTCGATGGACATAAATATTCGATCAAAAACCGGATGTCACGTAAAGTCGCGCACAAATACGACAGAAAATATCACAGACGCGGACATAGTGGCTGAGTAAGCCAGCGTCCACAGTAGTTCCTATGGTATGAGTTATCACCGGATTTGTAACTAGATTAACACGACGGGTGCCACTAGTGGATCAATAACTGCGACCCTTCCGGAACACCTGAGTTCACTCCCGGTTTTTAGTGGGTTCGTGTTACTCGATCTTTAGTTTTATAGATCGTTGTTTGTCATTTTGCCATTGTGTTGTCCGTCTTTCTACGATTTACGGATTACGATTACTGCTATCTCCAACCTCTTCTTATGATATATAGAATTATATATATATAAGTGGTTATTTAAGAAATTAAAGGCAATGCAAGGGTCAACAAAGTAAACAAATATTTCAATATATAAAAATATTCATAAATTCATGCTAATTTTTTGTATACACTGAATTGAACCATGCACACTTGTCCTGTTATAAGCAATTATTTAAAGCTTTTTTAGGTATTTAGTTTATCTCCCTTGTCAGCAATTTCCCAGATTTCACAGCTGTTTGCGATGTAGCAGCGCCAATTCCGTTATACAGTTTACATAGGTAGTATTAGAAATGTATTTGTAGTATTATGCTTCCAATGATATAATACAGTGCAAATTTTACAACAGATAAAATTGTAATCGTAGCATGATAACATCAGGGGCGGATCCAAACATTTTTGCGCCCCCCCCCCCTCCGCTCGGCGCGATTTTTTTCAAGTGCGCCACCCCCCTAACTTGATATCCTGGATCTGCCCCTGAACATGGTGTGAAGAAGATAAACAAAACAACTTTATGACTAACATATCTACATTTTTGTATGTTTCAGTCTGCTTCATTAACGTTTGTTTATACACATATACTAAAGGAAATTAGTTTTATAATACATTGACATACACATAACCCTGCAAAATATATATATATAAAAAGATGAAAAAGAGTAAAGTAACAATGTTTACCTCCTTTGTAAACACATGTGGTAGACACGAACGTGAATTAATCAGCTGCTGAAGAGCAATTGTCGCTGCTAGCACTACGTCATAATACACTTCCGGAATTTATGATAATGAGTTTCCCTAGTGTGCAAGAATTGTATAAGAAAAACAGCTGTATAATCTATATCTTATGTATATTGGATTAGATAAGATGGTATAGAGCTTTTTCAATGCAAGTTCTGTAATATATAAAATTATTTTTTTAACCCTTGCATTCCATTTAAGGTCAAAATGCACCCTTCAGTTGAAGTTGATACATACAGATTACACAGGTATGAAAATTTAATAAATATGTCTCTGAAACACAGAGCATTACAAATGTCCGCCAAACGAACAAAATAAGTACTAGTAGTATGAATGAAGAATAGTGTGAGAACATAGCAAGAAATAATAAGACCCCAGTTTTTGACTCTATCATGTTGGAAACCAAATTTCGCCCAAATCGGAGGATTTTTGTATTTTGGCAGCCATTTTTGGTTCAAAATGGCCACCATAGCAAACCAAACTAGTCGCCATATGGTGCAGCAAGTCTTACTCCCTGTAAATGTCCATTTCCATTGAAATCTGTTCATTTTTGAATTTTTAACGATTTTTTAAATTTTTATATAGGCGGCCATTTTGAAAATTTAAAAAAAAAAACAACTATGAAAGATGATCTATTTTTGTGTCAAGTTTCATAAGGATCTGCTGTACGGTTTGAATTTAACATTTTTTGCACCTTGGTTACCATGGCAACGGCCGACATTTTGAATTTTGTTTAACCCCCCTCCCCAAAAAAAGCTGCCACACACTACGGTGGATATTCCTACAATGTTTAATGAAGTTTGATGAAAGGAATAAAAAAAAATGCTTAATCCTCCCTTTTTTGTATCTATGGCAACTGCGGAACAGTTAATCCAACCGATTCCGATTGTTTTGGCTTATCTCGTTCCACTAGATGTGGATGTTGTTGCTAACAAGTTTCATCAATTTCTGTTCAGCGAGTAACCTGCTATGATCGTTTTTGTGTTTTTCAATTTTTTATCATTTTGGCCATTTTCATGGCAACGGTCGCCATTTTGAAAATTCCGAGAGTAGTCTGCACATCTACTCATTGTCTTCCCAAACTTCGTTTGGGGGACATATTCATTATAAAAATCATTTCTAAAAACATTGATACGATGGCCTTAGATTCAGTGTGTGTCCTGTCCTATTTGTTTGCAAATATTCCCAATAAAAATTTGAAAATATTGGACGTTTCAATGAAGAAATAAAATAAAAAATAAAAAAGAACTTTACAACTGTAATTATTTGTTAAATACATGAAAATAAAGAAGCTATTTTTTCACTTTCAATAGCCTTGAACTTTAAGTGAGTGATTGTTGTTTAACACCAACTCAACAATTTTTCAGCTATATCAGATGATGATGATGTCTGCTTTGTACTATACCAACACTCTTAATTGAATTCTTAGTGCTAGCTCACTAAAACAACAGTCCACAGATAGACATGTCGCCACACTCGGACTCATTATCCTTATTCTGAGCCAACCAGTGTTTGCTCTTACTTCTTAAATGCTGCATACTTAGTGGAGAAACCACAAATACAAATTAATAGTCTTTGGTTTGACCCGATCGGGGCTCGAACCCTTGCACTTTCATAATTATATTTATCATCCATCAACTGAAGAAACATTCATTCAATAAGAACCATCCACATGTCAAAATGATCTTCCTTGTGTTTGGTGATTTGAGGTGGGGAGTGCTTGTTTGGTGATTTGAGGTGGGGAGTGCTTGTTTGGTGATTTGAGGTGGGGAGTGCTTGTTGCTTTGTTTATGTTGGTGGAATTGTTGACCATCGCTGTTTAAACATCATAAAAATCAACATTCAAACCCATTGCAATATGTATACGGTAACCTAAAACAATATGCCATTTATCTTCATCTTTCTTCAAGACTTTGAGTGAGTGATTGTTGTTTCACTCCAACTCAGCAATTTTTCAGCTATTTTTATCATGTCGGGAACATGTTAATTTTCACTGATAAGATGATGAAGTCTGCTTTGAACTAGACCAACACTCTCAGTTTTTGTGATTTTGGATTTTTTATAGTGCTAGCTCACTGAAACAACAGTCCACGGATAGACATTTTGCCCCACTCTGACACATTATCCTGATTCCGAGCCAACCAGTTTTTGCTTTTTCTCCTTAATGCTGCGTGCTTAGCGGGAAGCAACAAATACCAATTTTATAGTCTTTGCTTTGACCGGATCAGGTCTCGAACCCACAGTCTACCGCACTTGAGACAAGTATGCTAACCATTACACCACTGATGCGGTTTCAAGATTTTGAAATGGCTAGAAACAACTAGTATCTTCAACAGACTTTCTTTGGTTAGCATGGTAGCAGTTATATTCATGGGTACTATATTTATTGCATACTGTGGATTATTTTGTTCTTACATCTGACGAAGAAAACTGGTAAAAAATCAATTAGCCAGAAATTAAGAATTAAACTAGAGGCTCCCATGAACCTGTATAGCTCACCTGGGTATAATAACAACATCAGTCAATAAAACTTGATAACTTCTGTCAAAAAATAACAAATGTAGCCCTCGTCATTGCAAACCCCTTCTCCAAAAAAACTTGGGCAGGGGTTCCCCCTTTAATGTAAGTTATCAACATTGCTGTAAAAAACATAAATGTCAATCATTCTCAAAATTTAGCTTATGCTACTTCACATTTTGTAATAGAGTTGCTTCCCTTTGATTATTTGAGTAATCAAAAGCAGTGAAGTCAACAAAAAAATGCATTTAAAGAGGAATAACTCCTCACACCGTTGTCGGGAATTTTCAACTGTGGAACTGTTTTGTAGATCTTGACATGATGAACATTTTTGCAGTTTAAACTTAACATCTGTCTCTTATAGTTTTTGAAATAAAGGACGAAAAATATTAAAATTTTGAAAATTTGATGAAAAAAGGGCAATAACTCCAAAATGGGTAATGGGATTTACTTCAAAATTGTAGGGTATGTAGATCGTGACATGCTGCACATTTTTGCAATTTAAACTTAACATCTATCTCTTATAGTTTTTTTAAATATAAGACGAAAAGTATTAAAATTTTAAAAATTTGATGAAAAAAGGGCAACAACTCCAAAATGGGTAATGACATTTACTTAAAAATTGCAGTGTAGGTAGATCTTGATATGCTGCACATTCTTGTAATTTAAACTTAATATCTATCTCTTGTAGTTTTTTAAATAAAGGACGAAAAGAATTAAAATTTTGAAAATTTGATGAAAAAAGGGCAATAACTCCAAAATGGGTCATGGCATTTACTTCAAAATTGCAGTGTAGGTAGATCTTGACATGCTGCACATTTTTTGCAATTTAAACTTAACATCTATCTCTTATAGTTTTTGAAATATAAGACAAACAGTATTCATTTTTTTTAGATTTGATGAAAAAAGGGCAATAACTCCAAAATGGGTCATGGCATTTACTTCAAAATTGCAGTGTAGGTAGATCTTGACATGCTGCACATTTTTTGCAATTTAAACTTAACATCTATCTCTTATAGTTTTTGAAATAAAGGATGAAAAGTATTAAAATTAAAAAAAAAATTGATGAAAAAAGGGCAATAACTCCAAGATGGGTAATGGGATTTACTTCACAATTGCAGGGTAGGTAGATCTTGACATGCTGAACATGTTTGCAGTTTACACTCAACATCTATCTCTTATAGTTTTTGAAATAAAGGACGAAAAGTATTATTTTGAAAATTTGATGAAACCAGAGGCTCCCGGGAGCCTGTAATCGCTCTCCTGGATCAAAGCTGCTTTCAATAACAACGCAACTGCACTGTGGTGGCCATCTTGGTGGGAGAGCGTGACTGCCATACACAATTTTGGAAAAGGACCATCGAATGACTATTCCATCAAAGTTTGATTCTAATTGAGCTACTGGTTCCAGACAAGATGGTTTTTATGTGAATTTCCCATAGGGTCCTATGTTAAACTTAGTTCAGCTGTGCAGCCATCTTGGTCAGAGGGCGGGACCACCAGACACAATTTTGGAAGAGGACCATCCAATGACTATTTTATCAAAGTTTGGTTCCAATTGAGCAACTGGTTCCAGACAAGAAGATTTTTATGTGAATTTCCCATAGGGTCCTATGTTAAGGTAAGTTCGGCTGTGGGGGCCATCGTGGTCGAAGGGCCGAACCGCTGGACACATTTTTGGAAGAGAACCATCCAATGACTATTTTATCAAATTTTGATTCCAATTGAGCTAATGGTTTCAGACAAGAAGATTTGTATGGGAATTTCCCATAGGGTCCTATGATAAATTAAGTTCGGCTGTGGCGGCCATCTTGGTTGGAGGTCTGAAATGCCGGACACAATTTTGGAAGGGGACCACCCAAGGATCATTTCAGCAAAGTTTGGTTGAGATTGGTTAAGTAGTTTCAGAGGAGAAGATTGTTTTTCAATTTCATCCCCTATTTTTCTATTTTTAGCTTGGCAGCCATCTCGGTCGGAAGTCGGAATCACTGGACACAATTTTGGAAGGGGGCTATCCAAGGACCATTCCACCAATGTTTGGTTGCAATTGGCCCAGTGGTTTCTGAGGAGAAGATTTTTATGTGAATTTCCGATAGGGTCCTATGTTAAGATAAGTTCGGCTGTGGGGGCCATCTTGGTCAAAGGGCCGAACCACCGGACACATTTTTGGAAGAGAACCATCCAATAACTATTTCATCAAAATTTAGTTCTTATTGAGCAAATGGTTTCAGACAAGATTTTTATGGGAATTTCCCATAGGGACCTATGTTAAATTAAGTTTGGCTGTGGCAGCCATCTTGGTTGGAGGTCTGAAATGTCGGACACAATTTTGGAAGGGGACCACCCAAGGATCATTTCAGCAAAGTTTGGTAGAGATTGGCTCAGCAGTTTCAGAGAAGATTTTTTTAAATTTCATCCCCCCTTTTTTCTATTTTAAGCTTGGCGGCCATCTTGGTTGGAAGTCGGGATCACCGGACATAATTTTGGAAGGGAACTATCCAAGGACCATTCCACCAAAGTTTGGTTGCAATTGGCCTAGTGGTTTCTGAGGAGAAAATTAAAATGTGAAATGTTGACAGACGGACGACGGACGAAAAGTGATGACAATAGCTCACATGGTCTAAAGGCCAGGTGAGCTAAAAACGGAATATATGTTAAACTACTCCTTGCCATGTAGCTGCAGTTAAAATTTGAGGTCATTTTGACTTATACTAAAGCAACAATGGACAAATGAAGAAATTTCTATTCTTAGCAACATCAGCCATCTTGAATGGAGGGCGGGGCTGTCGGACACAATTTTGAAAGGGACCCACCCAGGGACCATCCCTGCCAGGTTTGGTTTAATTTGGTTCAGCGGTTTTAGAGAATAAGATTTAAATGTGACCTTTTATCAAAATATGCCTAATTTGCATAATCGGTATAAATCGGCTGAAAGAAAAATTTCACAGAAAAACCAGGAATATATGTTAAATTACTCCTTGCCATGTAGCTGCAGTTAAAATTTGAACTCATTTTGACTTATACTAAAGCAGTAATGGACAATTAAAATTTCATCCCCCCTTTTTTCTATTTTTAGCTTGGCGGCCATCTTGGTTGGAAGTCGGGATCACCGGACACAAATTTGGAAGGAGGCCATCCAAGGACCATTCCACCAAAGTTTGGTCTAAATTGGCCCAGTGGTTTCTGAGGAGAAGATTAAAATGTGAAAAGTTTACGACAGACGACGGACGAAACCTGATAGCAAAAGCTCACATGGCCTTTGGCCAGGTGAGCTTAAAAAGGGCAGTAACTCCAAAATGGGTAATGGGGTTCACTTCAAAATTGCAGGGTAGTTAGATCTTGACATGCTGCATATTTTTGCAGTTTAAACTTAACATCTATCTTTTATAGTGTTTGAAATAAAGGACGAAAGGTATTAAAATTTTGAAAATTTGATGAAAAAAGGGCAACAACTCCAAAATAGGTAATGGGATTTACTTCAAAATTGCAGGGTATGTAGATCTTGACATGTTGCATATTTTTGTACTATAAACTTAACATCTATCTCTTATAGTTTTTGAAATAAAGGACGAAAAGTATTAAAATTTAGAGCATTTGATGAAAAAAGGGTAATAACTCCAAATGGGTATTGGGATTTACTTCAAAATGGCAGGGTAGGTAGATCTTTACATGCTGAACATGTTTGCAGTTTAAACTTAACATCTATCTCTTATAATTTTGAAATAAAGGATGAAAAGTATTAAAATTTTGAAAATTTGATGAAAAAAAGGGCAATAACTCCAAAATGGGTTATGGGATTTACTCCAAAATTGCAGGGTAGGTAGATCTTGACATGCTGCAAGTTTTAGCAATTTATCTCTTATAGTTTTTGAAATATAAGACGAAAAAGTATTAAAATTTTAAAAATTTGATGAAAAAAGGGCAATAACTCCAAGATGGGTAATCAGATTTACTTCAGAATTGCAGGGTAGGTAGATCTTATCATGCTGAACATGTAAGCAGTTTGAAGTTAACATCTATCTCTTATAGTTTTTGAAATAAAGGACGAAGAGTACAAAATATGCCTAATTTGCATAATCGGTATAAATCGGCTGAAAGAAAAATTTCACAGAAATACCTGGAATATATGTTACACTACTCCTTGCCATGTACCTGCAGCTAAAATTTGAGTTCATTTTGACTTATACTAAAGCAGCAATGGACAATTAAAATTTCATCCCCCCTTTTTTCTATTTTTAGCTTGGCAGCCATCTTGGTTGGAAGTCTGGATCACCGGACACAGTTTTGGAAGGGGGCCATCCAGGGACCATTCCACCAAAGTTTGGTCTAAATTGGATCAGTGGTTAGTGTGGAGAAGATTAAAATGTGAAAAGTTTACGACAATGACGACGGACAACGGACGAAACCGGATGGCAAAAGCTCACATGGCCTTTGGCCAGGTGAGCTAAAAAGGGAAAAAACTCCAAAATGGGTAATGGGATTTCATACAGATATATCATGTTTGGGAAGGGTATTTGCGAAAAATACCAGTCGAGAGACGAAAAATTTCCCGAGCCGAATGGCGAGGGAAATTTAGTCTCAAGACTGGTATTTTTTGCAAATACCCCTCCCAAACATGATATATATGTTTAATTACACCAAATATTATTTAGAACACTGGCTAAATAAATACTACCTTTTGTTTGTCGTTTTCAGGACCTAGCATGATGTATCTGTTTAATTCTACCGAATGATGTTAAAAAAAAACAAAAAAAACACACAACTGATAACGTTTTACAAATTTTGTTACAAACGTCTCGGTGAAGGGTAAAAATGGCAAATACGATTTTGCAAATACTATGAAAAAAAGTTAAATCTGATGCATATACATCTACATGAAGTAAAAATTCTGCAAATTCACAATGCAAGGCCTGAATTTGTACAAAATATCACGGCTATTAACCAATCAGAATCCAGCATTCTTATATAAGGTGTAATTAACTTCAACATTGCAGGGTAGGTAGATCGTGACATGCTGCACATTTTTGCAATTTAAACTTAACATCTATCTCTTATAGTTTTTGAAATATAAGATGAAAAGTATTAAAATTTTAAAAATTTTATGAAAAAAGGGCAATAACTCCAAAATGGGTCATGGCATTTACTTCAAAATTGCAGTGTAGGTAGATCTTGACATGCTGCACATTTTTTTGCAATTTAAACTTAACATTTATCTCTTATAGCTTTTGAAATATAAGACAAACAGTATTAAAATTTTTAAAATTTGATGAAAAAAGGGCAATAACTCCAAAATGGGTAATGGGATTTACTTCAGAATTGCAGGGTAGGTAGATTTCTACATGATGCACATTTTTGCAATTTAAACTTAACATCTATCTCTTATAGTTTTGGAAATAAAGGATGAAAAGTATTAAAATTTTATAAATTTGATGAAAAAAGGGCAATAACTCCAAGATGGGTAATCAGATTTACTTCAAAATTGCAAGGTATGTAGATCTTGCTGTGCTGATCATGTTTACCCCATGTCAGATTTTTGATATTATTAACGGCTTTTGAGTTATTACCCAAAAACCTGCAATTTTACCATATGTTCTATTTTTAGTAACAGTGGCCATGTTGGTTATTCACGGCATCACCGGACACATTTTTGAAACTAGACACCCTAGTGATGATTCAGACCAAGTTTGGTTTCAATTGGTTTAGTAGTTTCAGAGGAGAAGCTTTTTGAAAAAGTTTAGGACGGACGACGGATGACGACGACGGATGCCAAGTGATGGCAATAGTTCACATGACCCTTTGGGTCAGGTGAGCTAAAAAGCAATTTTAACATACATTCATATTCCCAAAATATGTCTGTTGTTGCATACGTAAAAGAATTCTCATTCCTGTAAATGAAAATTTTCAAAATAAAACCATTTTAATTGCATTTTTTTCTGCACAAGACCATTTTCGGGATATAAAAAGCATAACACATCTTAAGCTTCATCACCATACAAGACATGCAAAAAATGAGAACACTAATTTAGTCTAAAACATGTTTTATTTTTTATAATAATTAAGGATTATAAATATCTTTGATATGTGAAAAAAATGTGTATAAATATAAAATACATATTATTTTCGTTGTATGTATTAGTTTTGACATTTCAAGAAATATTTGATTTACCTGCCATTCTATACAAATTTTGACATTTTAAGAAATAATAGAGTTATCTCCCATTATATACAAGTTTTTGACATTTCAAGAAATATTTGAGTTATCTCCAATTCTATACAAGTTTTGTAGTGGAAAGCATAATATATTTCGAAAAGAAATGATAAAAAACAACCTTTTGTTTCCACACACTGCAAATATAAAACAACAATGCAGAATTATATTATGGAAATACAAAATAAGATAAAAAAAAATTAAAAAAACAACAACAACACGGCTGCATTGTATGCAGTTTTTCAATATCACATAACTTTGTTTATCACAACATAAATTGTCTTTTTCTCCTCCCATTTTTGTATTGCACGCGAACATATTTTTTCTCATACACCAAGATAAGACTTGCCAGGCAGTTGAATAAAAATAAATATTGGTCTCTGCCCCCAAACATTTTAAAACAATAGCTCAGGTGAATTCTTAACACATACATTTGTACTTGTAAATTACAGGACTATGAATTTGTTGTTCAATTATATTCTTATTTCTATAGGGGAAAAGGTCCTCTATGTGAAAAAAAATTATATTTAAGTTGTATATCTTCTAGAGTTGCGTGAAATATTGTCCATCATCGATAACCCATAGCTGATCACACTTGGATAAACTCTACTCATGCGAGACGATGCGGAGTATGGAAGAGTGGTCACATAGGTTACCAACGAAGAAAACTTCAATACTCTCAGAATCCACTCATCATCGGATGGGAGACCAGATATCGAAACGTGATCACATGGGTTACAGCAAAGCCAATGTATTAAATGCTAGACAACTCTTTCAAAACAAACTGGATATATCACTATATTTTTTTCAAAATATATCACTAGAGAAAACTGTTTAAATATTATCTACCTTGTAAATGAAAAAAATATTATATAATAATAAGTCCTCTATTAATAAACTTGTAATTAGATTACCTATATGTATGCATGTACTTTGTAACATGCAAATATGTACTTTGTAACATGCATTAAAATATACCATTATTAATCACATCATACATAACCCCTACATGTGCTACATGTATTATCTAATCTTTTTTTTTGCTGTAGACTAAAATATTCAATGCATAAACAGTCAAACGTGCCCAAGAGGTCACCTCTATTAAGCAGTCACCTGTATTAAAAGGTCACCTTTTTCCTGTCCCGTCATAAGTTTCATATGAATTGAACCTCTTTTAAGAGGTCACCTGTCTTAAAAGACTACTTTTTCTGTGTCCCAAATGTGACCTCATTAAATATAACAGGTTTGACTATTTATTATCCTATCCTTGCATTACTTAATAAACTAAAACAATTACCATCATTTTTTTTGTTATGTTACTGAAAAACAAAACATTTATTTTCAAACCTGTCTTACAGTACAAAAAAATGTATGATCAAACTGATTGTCTCTATGAATGGTGTTTAACACTACTTTCAACAATATTTCAGTTATATCGTGGCAGGTAGTTTTATTGGTGATGTAATACCCAGAAACAACCACCCTGCCACAAGTCATTAACTAAACTTTATCCTATTAGTTGTATTATTGAATATACCTCACCATGAGGGGAAATTAAACTCACTTTAGCAGTGATATGCACCTATTTATTGCATAAACAGATGCAAGTCCAATTAGCATACATTTAAATGCAACCTTTATGGCCCCATATAGAAATCAGTACTTCAGTTTTACCTGAATTTAGTAACAGAAACAAATTTACAAATTATTGTAACATTATTATGAAACTACATATTTCTTTTCCCACACAAAAAAAAACCAAAATAGCTCCCATAGAAAATCGATTACAAACAGTATAAATACATTCAAACCAGGAAGTAAAAACAAGTATGGAATATCCTATTAAAACTTCCATGTTGAAAAATGTCTCTAAACTTATCAAAGCAACTGATTTCTAATTTGTATAATAGTATTTTCCTTTTCTACATTCAAACACTAAAAATTCATATGTATACACTACATGTACTTCTTAAATGGTTTCAAATTGTCCCTTTTTTCTTTGTCTATCTGATAAACAAAGTACAGTATATACAATCAAAAATGTTTGCAAATAAATTAAAATACAGTGATACCTTTCTAAACCAAACCTCCCTGGGACCAGTTTTTATGTTCAGAATAGACAGGTGTTCAGTTTATACAGGTTATAGCAACAAAATTTCCTACATTAGGATATTATTTAAAGCTTGGTTTATGCAGGATTACGGTTTATTCAGGGTTTGTTTTAGACAGGTTTCACTACACGTGCTAATTCTAAAGTACCAATCAAATTAAATATTTGGAAGGGTTACAGGCATAAATATTGTTTTTAACCAGTACAAATGAACATATACATGATTATTCTGTCATTAATTATAAGGTAGTTTCTTAGTGTTTGTTTAGATTTGGTGTGGAATGACTTTCAGTTAATGTGTTTGTATTCTGACGTTGAAACTCTCCAGATCTTCGTAAAACATTCCTTATAAAGTAATTATAACATAACTGATCTCCCATGCCACGTAAATGTCTGCCACATGCTAATGAATATTGTTCATCTCCCATATACCGCAAAATTTGTCCACATAAATTATTTATCTGTCCATTTTCTAACAGTCCAATAGGAAGAGATGATCTTCTCTCCTGATGTGTTAAATTCATTGGAGGATGTCCAGTTGTTTCTCCCTGAGTATTGACTGGCCTTCCATTACATTCTATGGAAACAACAGAAGGTTCAACACGATCTGTGGTTCTGGGGGTTTCTACTGGAGCAGTAGCATTGGACGATTGTGTTTTAACAGATTCTTCTGTTTCATCGTCATCTGAAGACGCACTTCCCATAGCAAGATCAATGATTCACTGAAAAATAACAAAACAAGAGATTCATATGAGGCATACCACATACCAGATCATTATTATTATAAACTAGCTGATTATTGATGCAAATTAGTACAGAACCACTTATTAATCAGGTACCGGTATTTGTTTTAAAGAAGGAAACACTATATACAATGTACATGTACAATGTATACATTTTGTATATACAAAAATATGTACATATATACACATAGTACAGTCAGAGACATAGCTCAATAAATCAGTGTTAGCTATAGAGGCATCACTCTTCTTAGTGATACAGATATATCTTTTGGTCTGTTTTATCTATTTACTTATTTTGATATGCCCTTTTGGGTGATAGTAAGTAACGCTCTAAATGTAAAAAAAAAATTGAAGATATATTTAATAGAACTAAAGATATCAAAATCAACCAGATGAGTGATGTGTCTATCAAAAGATTTATCACACTACATAATGCGATTCTTAAGCACCATCCCCTGGTGTCTCCTCCAGTTAAGCAATCACAGTCCATCCTTTCATCAAGCACATGATGTTTTACTATTTTGGCCGCTTGCTTTGCTAGATCAGACACAGGGAGAATCAACAAACAATTCTTAAGCACCGTCCCCTGGTGTCTCCTCCAGCTAAGTGATCGCATACAAGTAGTTCATTCTTCAACCATATGATGTACTCTGTTACTATACATTATTCTTGCCTCTACTCGGGTCGTGCTGCCAAACACAGCCCACTTGCTATAACATGTTATCATTTAAATAGTTAGAATTGTCTTGTGTATGAACATTTGTCTCCATTCTGTATTGTTCTAACTGCATTTAAATTATAAATGTATATTTGTCATTGCCCCTTGAGGGACCTTAATTGGAATAAAATCAATGGTATTTGTACAATGTATGTCTCTAACTGTACTACTGTATATGTACATGTACGTAAAATCATTGAACTTTTTCTAGATTCACAATAAATGTAAAATATTTTAACAAATCCTTAGTCAAGATTCAATTAAATAATAGCCAAGGAAAAAGCTAGGAATTTTAATACTTTTGACATTTGTTGATATTGTTTGAAAAAAAAACATATTTTTATCTACATGTATCATTAAATAAGTTTAATTCCATGTCCCATGTAAATAATTTGTTTATATAGAAAAGGTCAACATGATTAAGACATACATGTATATCAAAAACAGTGCACAAGTACTATTCTGCAGATACATGTATTAACAATCTTTTAAATGTTGAACTTGCAGTGAAATGACTAAGTATTCATTGAAATTCTGCAGATGAAGAGTTGAACAGGAGTAGTTTATTACATGTAGCATGTGGTACATGTATTATGAAAACAAGGGAGAAAAAAACCTTTTCCTTAATCTTGAGAAAGATATAACAAAAATTTAACATAATTTAGAAGATTTTATGACAATAACATGTATGAACTGAGCTCTTAGTGAACTACTAATTACCTTAATACAATAATCTTTAAATAATAAAAAATAAATTAAAAATTTAAAAAAACAATACAATGTTGTAACGAAAGCATGCCCCACCCCCACATATTTTGAACTCAGCAGCATTATTAACAGATTATTAACACTATTAGAAATTATTATACAGCCTCAAAACTATACTGTAACTACATTTTTTTTTTGGTACCCTAATATTTCAATAAAAATTTAGCAATATTGATAGTGCATTTTTTTTTACTTTTGATTTTAAGATAAAACTATATACACAAGTTTATTTGAGTTATTGATAAACTAGTGATTAATGGATGAGACAGCTGATTTGAAATTTCATGACTCAACAGAGTCCTGCATTCTTCACAGTGTTCAGGGAGAGACTGTTCCAGTTTCGTATAGTTTGTGAAAAGTAAGATCAATATTGCTGTCCGAGTTGTAAGCGTGTTGGTGGTATTTGGTATGAGAGTGAGTGCATGTTCCAGGAGAATCTAAATGGTGGTATGAGTATGTCTGTATTTAGGATAGCTACTAGTTCATGTGAGATCTTATATAACAAGACTAGGGAGTGCATCTGATCTTCAATCTGCTAGGCTTCGTCAATTTAAATGTCCCATCATATTACTAATGCTAGAAGTGTTATGATAGCGGTTAGTAACATACCTTTCAGCCCTACGTTGTACCTGTTCTAGTTGAGTTATGTTTTCTTTGGTGTATGGGTCCCATAGAGAGCAGGCATATTCGAGTGATGGTCGAACTAGAGATTTGTATGCCTGTTCTTTGACCGTCTGTGGTGGAACTGATGTTAATATTTCTACGGAGGAACCCGTGTCTTTTTGCCTTTGTTGTACATTTTGTAATACTGTTTATATGGCTATCCCATTAAAGATCTGACTGAATTGTGACACCTATTTGGCTTTATCAGTATGTTCAAGTTTGTGTCAGTGTAGAGTGCAAGATATTTAATGGTGTGTTATTTCGTGTGATGGATAGCAAGTTACATTTGTCAGGGTGGAAGGCCATTTTCCATTTTTGTTCCCATATGCTGATTTTATTTAGTAAACAGTATAAAAATTCAACTCCACCAGTTGGTCTACATGTACATTGTACATAAAAAGATACCATGTTGTTCACTCCAGCAAGGATGAAATGACCCATATGCATTTGATGCAGTGACTCTGGGTGAAGTAACTGAAGTTTTAAGGAAAACATTATCCCATCCAATAAAATTGCCTCCCCCCCTTTTTCCTAAAAATAAAACACTGTGGCACACATTTAAATGTAGCTTCCTTTTCAAAGTTTAAAACATGTCTACATGCATGTGTTCATGTTTATTCTTCACACCTTCACCTTGCAGTTCAATGTAAAATGTATCTACTGTTACCAAATCAGCAAGAAAAAGTAAGCCACTGTCATATTTTGATTATGTGTAATTGCAGCCTCTCAAATATGTCCACGTGATCATGAGTGTGTGTAAAAAAAACATTCATCAGAAAAAATGTATGTCATTGACCCTCCCACTACTGCACTAGTTACAGAAATAAAAAATAAAATCCTCTCGTTATGTGATTATATACTGTACTGATCTGATCTAATGATTTAAAACAAAACACTTTATTATATCAATAAATTAATTGGGAAATCTGTTTTCAAAACTTACCGGTAAACTCGGGAAACTTCTAAAACTTTTCTGTCTATCTTCCTGTACTCTCTATTGGGTAAACAAGTTGTTTACGAAGTTATTTTTAGACTCAGAAAAGTCTACGTCAAAATATTTCAGTTTCTGATTGGTTAAAAGTAATCTCTGGCTATAAATAAATTTATTAATATGGTTATATCCCTGAATTGACCAATCACAAACGAAAATTTTCATGTACGAAAATAACTCGTGATTTCTGCGCAAGTTAAATAACCTCGTCCAATAAAAACCGTCCTCAGTCCTACCTTGTTCTGAAGGTAGCCATCTTTGCTCTAATCCAAAACGAAGATCAGAACGACAAGGGTTTGTTCGCCAGAAATACGGCAACACCCGTCAGAACATAGGACAAATATGTCGACAAAAGGGATTTCGATATTAGACCCTACAAAAAATGGTGGGAACGGTGGACTTAAATCTAGTTTCTTCGCCGATATTCACAAACAACTGGGTTTACTGCCAGGATTGCGAGGATTATCACAGGACGTGAATAAATTAGACCAGGAAACGCAAACACCAGGCAGTGGTTCTCCCCTGGACAATGTTAGATCAATGTCAGAAACAATTGCCACGGATTTGATCATAAACTATGAAAAGGAGGACAAGAAACCATCTAACAAGTATTGTAAAACAATGAGGAGAACTGTTCGTGAACTTTCAAATCGCCATGATATTGCATTCAAAGGGATGGTAAACAAATTGAAAATAACAGAAACAAATGCTTTTCCTACTTTCGTTTCAGTTGTTGATGAAATTTTTGAAGATGGTCAAATTAATTGGGGTAGAATTGTCGCAGTATACACATTTGCAGCAAGACTAGCACAACATTGTAAAGAGTCTTGTCCTGATTGTGATGAAAGAATTTCATTGTATGCTGGAAAATATGTTGCAAACAAACTTGGTCGGTGGATACTTGATAATGGAGGATGGGTAAGCAACAGTGTACATTGGGGAGATATCAAAATGTTTGTCTACATTTTGTAACGCAATGATGAAAACAAGTTTGGGGCTATGGTCTTTTGCCAGTTTTCTGATATTTGTGGACCATATGGTATGGTCCACAAATGTCAGAAAACTGGCAAAGGACCATAAGAAGGGCTACGGTTCTGGTCTGCAAATATCAGAAAACTGGCAAAGGACCATGCTGAGGGCTACGGTTTCGCAGCTAGGGGCTAATATGACAATTGAATGTCTACAAGGCCGACTTCAACATAATCGTATGGGTAACAAGATGTTTAGCACCTGTCCTTGAAAATTAACACATTGTAAATGAAAACAGCATGTAATATAATATATATTGTTTAACATTTTATAAGAGCAGGTGTGACTTGAGGAAACGACCGATTGTTTGGCTAGTCGTAGTTTTGTGAAAGACCAATTATATAAATACAATGGACACTTGTAGGAACATTTGATTATTTATTTTGTTTCCCCAATCGTGGTATTAAACGTGTAAAGAAATCACATTATCTTGTATTATTAATAAGGCTTTTCAAAATATTTAAATTTTGTTTTCATTTTTATCTGACTGAATGAAATTTATTATTAAAAAAAAAATCACTTGTAAATACAAATTGTTTTGCAGTTTTTCTTCAAAATATTTTGATTAAGGATTTTTTAATAATTCATAAATCTGAGTTTGGATGTCATAAACTTCAATTATATGATCAACTATAGCACTTTAGAACTTCAAGACTTTTTAATCATTAAAAGTTGAGAGAACTAAAAAAAAACACTATGAAACTAAATGGTTAAATTTAATTATAGATGGTCTTAATGTGTTTTTGTTGAACTGTTTTGTCTTTGTTCTTTCTTGTTATTTGAGAAGATTTGTATAGGCCTATTAGTATTTGAGTTTTATCTAGAAAATATTTAACATGAAATTTAGATTGCAAACAAAATAATAAAGAACTGTTTAAGATTTTCTGTCACGTTATTTCAATGGTTGAATAAAAGAATTCAAAATTACTTAAGCAAATAAAAATTTAGTATATGTCAGAAGGTGGGTGAATGTGGTACACTCATGTATAATATGTAGGTTTTGTGACAGGTATTTTGTGTATTGACAAGAGATAACAAGATCAAAGGTCAAATATTTTGTTTATTTGGGTTGATTATATATGATGATAAAGTTATTTAAAAGGTAAATTGGCATATAGCCAAATAAGTTACATTTTAAAATATATAGAATTCTTGGTACAATTATGAATCATCCACTCTTGATCATTTTAGTACATTTGGTGTTTTTAAAGGTGTATACATGTATGGAATTGAATAAATCAGAATTATATTAATCATTATTTAAATTACAAGTTGACTTGTATATAGATTTCGTGGCATGATGAACTGTTGATATAATGTTATACAAAATATATAAATCCTTTAAGCTTGTGACTGTTATGTTGTTCATTTAATATGTTTTTCGATAAACAAGTAATTGTGTATTTCAATAAACAAGTAATTATGTTGTTTAATAAACAAGTAAACACAAACATACCTGTAGGGTCAAAAGAACTTGGGGGGAGTTCAATGCTCTACCTAGTCCGAGATTCCTCTGCCGTTCGACGACTATTTAGAACTTGCTGTTGTCGTTTGAACGTCAGAGCGCTTGCCATAAACAAAACAG
Source organism: Gigantidas platifrons (assembly GCA_002080005.1). Taxonomy (NCBI): domain Eukaryota; kingdom Metazoa; phylum Mollusca; class Bivalvia; order Mytilida; family Modiolidae; genus Gigantidas; species Gigantidas platifrons. The sequence goes on along the minus strand of MJUT01044425.1, from coordinate 625,089 downwards.
CAGATTTTTCTCACACACTCGAGAGAGTAACATTTCCACGTTTTGTGGCTATCAGATTTTATTTTCTATCCAAAACCCTAATATATATCGCTTCACCAATCAATTTTCTATTCATTCATAACCATCTTACCCTCAGAGAGTGGTGTTACACTCCATTACAGCACGTTTTTTTTTCTTACACCCGATTTGGTCATTTCACTGCCATTTTTTTAACGTGATCTCGCGATACTAACTGAAAGATGATAGCAACGCATTGCATGATGGGAGCTACTAAATGCAGCACGCCAAATTAGCATACAATGTGTATGTAAACAAACATACAAGACGATATAAAGCGTATTCTGCAGGACAAACAGTTCCATCTACAGCTCAAATCAGAGCAGAAAGAAATATTACAAAATATGTTGGATGGAAAAGATTAATTTGGCAGTGTTATCCGCGGGTTTCGGAAAGAGCATGTGTTACGTTTCCCCCTATTTTTTGGACAAGGTCAGATTATATGCAAATCATCTCCCATGATACATTGCGGTAATCGTAGTTCTATCGTAGTCACGTGATAAATATTCCAAAATGTCAGTGTTCAAAATGACGAAATTATATAGGTCTGGGGAAATCGTGCTGTAATGGAGTGCAACACCAATTTCTGAGGGTAAGATGGTTATGAATGAATAGAAAAATGATTGGTGAAGCGATATATATTAGGGTTTTGGATAGAAAATAAAATCTGATAGCCACAAAACGTGGAAATGTGCCTCTCTCGAGTGGGAGAGGAAAATCCGCTGTTTTGTTTATGACAAGCGCTCTGACGTTCAAACGACAACAGCAAGTTCTAAATAGTCGTCGAACGGCAGAGGAATCTCGGACTATGCTCTACCATCATGGCAATATTTTTATATAACCAAGACATAAATCTGAATCGTGAAAATTTATTCTACAGATAAATTTTGTGGTTTAATGGTTTAGTTTATTTAATTTTCATTTTTATTTTTTTAGGATGCTTTTGTGGACTATTTCCCGGAACAAGGAGCTGTAGAAGATAAAATTTGGAAAGGACTTGTTTATACTGCAATGGGACTCGGTGCTTTAGCCACAATGGTGGCAACTCAATAATAATCTCAAGAGGCCACATGAACTTGATTTTTACTTTATTCATCTACCATTTATCCCCTAACAAAAAAAATGAAATGATTGTAATGGTAAGGAAATCTTTCTAGGCCAAATTAAAGTATGTCTGTTTCATCTCTGTCCAGTATTCCTATTTGATGATGAAAGATTAGAAAGTTTTGAAAAAAAGGGGAGTACTTAGCTAGATACAATGTACATGTAGATCTATGTAAAAAAAAGTTTTTAAAATGGCAGAAAAAATGGCTGTCAATGAATGTGAGGGGAATCGTCAATCCCAATCATTGATATATCAAAAGACAAAAATAGTTGTTAAATATGAGAATCAACAGTTACCAGGCATGGTTTCATGTGAGTGGTATATTTAATTAAATTCTAACTTCACAAGGAGGAAATGAAAAAAAAATTGTTCATGTAACGAAATGGCTTAAATATTGCTGAAGTTGGTGTTAAACCAATCAAACAAAATAATTAACAAGGCAGAAATAAAAACAATCCTTGAGGAATGGACTTGTTGACATTATCATTGTGTTTATTTGTTTACAAGAGACTGAGGAAACATATATAATCTTTAATTTTGGTCTTCGAGAAAATTAAATGAAATGATTTGTTTAAAAAAAATAAAAATCCCCTATATATGTGCAATGAGATAATAGTTTAAGAATCAAATTTGTGTGGTCTTGACTCAGGAAGTAATGTTTCTGTAATGATTTTAAAACATTTTGTTTGTGTTTTTTTTTTTTTTTTTTTTTTATGTTATTACATTGTATAGTAAAATTTGATGAAATAATAAAATTGAAAATAGTTTACCAAGTATATTTTTAGCTTTCCAGGCCAAGTCAACTAGTGAGCTTTTAGATAAATTCATTTAGTATCATGTTACATGTAGTTTCGTCATTAACTCTTCACATTTTACATGTTGAAAGTGGCATTAAACACCATCAAACAAACAAACACATTTTACAGGGAATGGGGATATTCAGATTTGTAAATACATTGTACAAGGTTGATCCTTTTTGGGGAGGGGCTAAAAAGTGGGAAATTAAGTACCGTAATTCTTTAAAAAAATGATTCTGAAGAACCAGCAGTACAAACAAAACAATATTTGGAGCAATTTCTGTGCAGCATTAGGGATTAGTTTTGATTTAAACTATTGAAGGTCCGACCAAGGGAGTACAAAATTTTGAGATTCTGAAATGGAATTTAAAAAAAACTATATCTTGGAATTGCAAGATTAAATGGTCAAAATCCTAATTTTGATGCACAGATTAAACCTTGCACAAATTTTAAGTCAATGGGGTTCAAACTTTGGGGGCTCAACATTTTTCATATGCTGATGACAAAGTGCAGTATCTATCTTAATTTGACAGTAAGTTTTCTTATGAAATGGGGATTCAACTTTGCACATTCTAGTGAAGTAGGGTACAGTACAGTCGGAGACCAAAAGTTGAACACTAACCACAAAACTTGCAATGTATATATATATGTACCGTATATATATATCCATACCAAGAAGAGTGAAATGTCTATCGCAATGACTTGTCATACTACAATGTATTTCTCTGACTATATATATCAACTATATCTTCACATTTTTATTTAGAGTGTAACTTCTATCCACCAAAGTGGACAAGAAAGTGAGCTAAAGATGTATCAGTATCACAATTCATGCTAAGAAAAGAGACATCTGTCATCCATCATAGTGATTTATCATGCTACAATGTATGTCCACTGATTAAGAGGAAAACTAATCTTTTCCTTGAAGATAGCTTTGAAAATAACAAATAGGGTAAACATAAGCAAAAAAGGACAGACTACGGTGGCCAAAAGAAAAAGGACAAACAATGTATTACAAACTACTATAAAATCTAAAGATTGAGCAAAACAAACCTCTCTAAAAGGTGTGAACTTGGTGCTCTTGAAGAGTAAGCAGTTCCTGCTCCACTAGGGGCACCCGTTGTGTCACTATGCATTTTATGACCTGTACATAATTTAATGTGAATAAACCATTAACTTGTTTCCCCATAAAGGGAGTAAAGAAGAACCAAACATAGTTTTTTACATGGAAATCATACCAGACAACACAACACAGAACTAAAAACACGAACAGGGGTTAAAAAATCCACTGGTCCGAGGTCCGGGACCGGCGATTTGTGAGTTCGGACCATCATTTTCTAATCTAGTCCGAGATTCCTCTGCCTTTCGACGACCATTTAAAACTTGCTGTTGTCGTTGAAGGTCATAGCGCTTGCCATAAGCAAAACAGCGGATTTTTTTCCTCATCTCATTTGTAGCACATTTCCACGTTTTGTGGCTATCAGATTTTATTTTCTATCCAAAACCCTAATATATATCGCTTCACCAATCATTTTTGAATGAAAAGCAGCATCTGATCAGGTATTAAGTTGCCAACCTAAAATAGTCATTTTAAATAATATAATTATGTTACCTAAAATAGTCATTTTAAATAATATAATTATGTTACTATTACTGGGAGGGGGTGGGGGCAAGTTAATTTTGTGTCCAACAAATTTTATTTCCTCCATTCTGATGTTCAGGACCAGTAGAAAATTGTTCAAGACCAGTAGATTTCTGGTGCTCGCTGGTCCTGGACCAGTGCACTTTTGGAAACATTTTTAACCCCTGATGAAGAAATGTTATAGGGCAACATGAACTGCACTAAAAACGGTGGGAAAACTAGAGTGCTCCACAATGTCAATGGTTAGTAGTACCTGTTCCAGTTAGAAATGGCACATGTATTTTAGGGAATAACCATTTAACTTTTGGATATGTTTTTAGCTCCCCAAGTGAGCTTTTCCCATCACTTGGGGTCTGTTAACTTTTCACATTTTGATCTTTTCAAAAACAACTGGTCTAATATTGTGTCTGATGACATTACCATGCATCCAAAATGGCAGTCATGGCTTCAGATTTGTTGAAAAATTTGAAAATTTTCAGAACTAGATGGAATGAAACCAAATTTGAGGTAAAAATACTACTTTGGTGGTCCCCCTTCAAAAGTGTGTTCGTTGACCCCGTTTATTATCCAAGATGGCCCCCATGATTGAACTATTTTCCATCAAATTGATACAAGATGAGTACTTTTGATACATGATGAATGATGTCTGCTTTGTGCTAGAGCAAGGAGCCTACTTATATTTTTTATTGTGTTACGTTTGTAGCTTGCTGAAACAACAGTCCACCTGTAGACATGGAGAAATGCTAAAAGAAATACATTCCAGAACCGTCAATAAGCAAATTGGAATAAAATAGATAATTTATAGTTAGAATCAAATTGGCCTCTAGTTTTGACAACATTATTTACCTTCTACTTTAAATTGTGGGAAATAAAGGGAGATTTGCTTAATAGTATTCATTAATTGTCTAGTTGACAATAAAGGATCAGGGGGTATTTTTGAGTGTTTGTTTAGTTTAAGAGAAATATGTAGTTTTAAGTTAAATATTGAAATTCATATTCTTCATAATTAGAATTGGGGAATTAAAAACGTTTTTTGTTAATCATAATGGCTTCCGCTAGTTACCAATGTCATAATTTCCTTGTAAATTCCAAATGAAGGGTGAAAAGTTCGAATATTTTTATTTATTTAATGCATTGTTTAAAAAAGGTATTTGGACTTCACCCAATATAAAATCGATAATGCTTTGACTGTTTAAAGACCGTAACTACTAGATTTGGGAATATATTTGTGATACTTGAGTATTTGTATTACAAAGAAAAACCACAAAAATGTTATGCAATTCGTGGTAACTAGACCACAGGAAAGGATTTTTGCCCACGTAAACGTATTTAAGACATGATCGTATTCTATTTTTAAGAAATCCATTAAATACACAAGGAAAGTGTTTCTTGTATGGTACGAAATTGGTCCAAATAAAACAAAATTATTTAAGTATAGACATATTCGAAAATTGTATACAATTTGATGGTAGTACTATTCTATTTTTATTATAGGAAAACAAACATTTTGTTGTGGTATTAGAAACCAGAGTTGACACAATAGATTTCATACGATAACTTGTTCAAGTTCATCGATCTTTCTGAATTTTAACAGTAGGGATTTTTTTTAGGAATTTGAGTCTTGTCCGTTTCCAAACAAAACACAAAAACGAAGTGTTTTCTTTCTTTTTTATTGATGGAGAGGTTAATGTTAGAAATTATTTCATGAGATTAAAAAAAAAATCTATAGGAAAAATTCATAGCGTTATTACGAAAAATGTACTCTCGCTTTTGATATAGAAGGTGGTTCAAAATTTTAACTTTTTTATTTTTCATCCAATTTTAATCTGTGTTTGCAAAATGATCATATTTCAGGCCTTACAAAAGGACCGGAATTTTCATTTTTCTTCCATTTTTTTATGTGTGTTTTCTTCCTTGGATTCATCAATGTTTTGCACTTCAGCAATTTGATATGCTTTCCCTCATAAATAATATTGTTTTTCCGCATAAAAATATTGGCTTTTCCGAAATTTTCATTTTATTTATTCCGCAAAGTTTATGTATTCATTCCATTAGCCTGTATTTACCCGTTTTCTCTTATTCACCCGGGGGAGTTGGGAGTTTGAATTTAAACAAGATTCAAGTATATACACTCTATTTCAAACATGAAATAGAAAACACTTAAATTTTCATTTTCATCCAAAAATATTGAAACTAGTACCGCAGTACACCAATGACCAAACAAGATTATTATCAGAAAATCCCAATTCCCCTTTCCACAACTTATTTTACTTAAGGGTGTAAACCTGGGGTATGTGAGATAACTCTATTTTCAGTGTTTTCTCAAATATATGATCATCTGTGCGTTTGAAAATTCCACCTCAATTCCAAGCTTCTTGGTGATATAGTGGCCGTTTTTAAGTGCCAACCCTTTTTTGTCTCAGGGAGTATTGTTCATTTCACAGGGAGTGAAGGACATAAATTTAGTAAAAAATGTAGATATTGCATGTTTCTTATTTTTTTTGCACTCCCTGATCTTTACATTGTATTGTTTCACTTTATTAAAACTTATTCGTCATTTTGAATAAATGACATTTATGGGATATATATTGAGTTTGTTATTCTACCTCCCATATCCAAAAAATCAAGCGGCTTGGTTGCACTGGTGGTACAGAGAATAGTGTAGAAAGTTTCAGGTTTTTTCTCTACAGATTTGGGTATCACAATTTATCTGCTATGTCATGTGGTGTGGACATTTCTTTCCGAAGTAAAACATAAAGATTGTTAACATTAGATTTGGCCAGTTAAAAATATGACTCCTTTTCCTTTTACCTTTCCATAGCTGTGCTCCTTGTATTTTAATATCTTATTGCTAGAAATGTAACACAATTTGTGTGACAACCTTTTTCTATTGAATTTCAAGGGTTTGTAAAAAAAAAAATAGAAACTGTAGAGCAAATTATACGGCAGTAAAAAATAGAAAGCTATGTTTGGGGGAAAATTGTAATATTATCTGATCCTCTCTTATACATCGTCGGTAACCCACGGTTGATTCCGATACGTTCCTCTCTCTCCATCACCCGTGGGTCAAATCGCTTGTAAACATTCGTACTCATGAATATTCAAAGTTTCGAATTAACCAATCAAAATCACGTTTATGAAAGTGAAACTCTTTGGTATCGGAGTTTAAAAAAAATCGTTCTGTCAGTAATGGATGCGCCCTTGAAAATATGTGGATGAAGTGTAGTGCAGTATAGAAAGTCCACAGGGGCTTGAATCGCTTTCATAGAGGTCACACGGCCTATATACCCTATATACTAACAAGGGATGTGACGACCAACGTAGCCAAGCCACTACCAGTTCTGTTTCAGGCTTGAAAAAAATATTAAAAAATCACACATTCAAACAATCTTTGTTGTCATTCGCTAGCATATTGATTTATCTTTCCGACGAGATATAATTTTTCACAACTGCTTCACTCTAGAAGTCAGAGCACCCCTGCAAATTTGAAACGTTGCTCCAAAATAGGTCACCAACGTTTTGCTATGACACACAGTCAACGGTAAAACTCCAAGAGTAAAGAGCACAATTGCGGACAATATCCGCATAAATCCTGACTGTCGTAAATACCTATGAACGCCTTCGACTCAACTATCACCAGAACAGTTCACATAGTGCAGACGAACAGCGGTAACTCACGTTTTTCAGTCCGGTATGAATCCTTTCAAATCTTGGAAACCATATTGTTAAAAGTACACAGCAGCAAATGAAACATCTCATTGGTTAATATTTCTCACAACACGCCACATTCTGATAACGCTTGAAATATATGCTTTAAAAATTTCAGTGAGAATTACTTTTAGAAGTAATTTTATATGATTATAATATACCTAAAAATCATTTACAATATTTTTTATATGTTACGAATAAATAAAAACACTTACCGTCTCGTGAGAAATATTAACCAATCAGATGACAGATTTCATTTGCTGCTGTCTACTTTTAACAAATGAAATCTGGTTTCCAAGATTTGAAAGGATTCATACCGGACTGAAAAACGCGAGTTACCGCTGTTCGTCTGCACTATGTGAACTGTTCTGGTGATAGTTGAGTCGAAGGCGTTCATAGGTATTTACGACAGTCAGGATTTATGCGGATATTGTCCGCAATTGTGCTATTTACTATTGGAGTTTTACCGTTGACTGTGTGCCATAGCAAAACGTTGGTGATATATTTTGGAGCAAAGTTTCAAGTTTGCAGGGATGCTCTGACTTCTAGAGTGAAGCAGTTGTGAAAAATTATGTCTCGTCGGAAAGATAAATCAATATGCTAGCGAATGACAACAACGTTTGTTTGAATGTGTGATTTTTTAATATTTTTTTCAAGCCTGAAACAGAACTGGTAGTGGCTTGGCTACGTTGGTCGTTACATCCCTTGTTAGTATATAGGATATATAGGCCGCGTGACCTCTATGAAAGCGATTCAAGCTCCTGTGAGAAAGTCCCTCAATTCTTTCACTCCAAATTTTTGCAACAGGTCCGACATTTTTAACTTTTAACCAAACTCATTATGAAAGGAACGATTTGATTGGTTGAGTCGCATTTGAAGTTAGTAATGCGAATACTTATGAATTATTCATGAGTACGAATGTTAACAAGCGATTTGACCCACGGGTAATGGAGAGAGAGGAACGTATCGGAATCAACCGTGGGTTATCGACGATGCTCTTATACCGCCGCCCCCTTCTCCTATGACAAATAAAGAATAATCAGAATCAAACGAATACAACTGGAGGACAGAATTTAAAGGAATTTAACCATACAGCTGGGTGGCTGTCTGTGTGTGTGTTTTTTTTTTAATGAATTAATCAAGTATAGTCACCCTCAAACCACCCCTCCCTCTCCCCAGCCGACCTGAAAATAAAAAAGACAAATGCAGTCATTTGGTAATTTGGATATCCACTGTGTCAATTATAAGAATTCAAAAGTTTTTTGTTATTGGTAACTAGTTATTTTTTATCTCACTAACAAAGAAACTAGCAAAAGATGGGTGTGTTGTAACTTTCCTCGACAATTTCATTTTTTTTCTGGGTGCCATGAAAAACATAAATTTAAATATTTTAAAAATCGGACGGTAAAAGTTTGTATAATTTTGTGCAATGATGTCTATATGTCTAGTCTTCAGTGTAACATTTTTTGGTGGAGATTAATTGACAGGACTTTTTTTAACCATTTTTTAATACTAAGGTGGTCCTCATGGCATCACCCCTTTTTTTTTGCAGTTTCCACTGTTTTGCATGTGATTATCTCCAAACAGGATATTCAGATATGCTAGATATTTCATATTTATTCAACAACAACACTCTCAAGTGTATTTAAGCCAAAATATTCCCTTTCAATCAGAAATAAATGTGCATATCTATTAGAATCTTCTGAAACTAGTATTACCATCTAGCGTCCAGAATACACCCAAAATTGCTATATTTAGGATGTGCTATGGAGAAAACGGTACGGTGAAAATTTTTGAAACTTTGGCAGATAATGTATTTAGACATAACTATTCCATGATGCAAATTAAAAAAAAATTGATTGATGGGAAAATTTTAGGTTAACCCAGGTCTACACCCTTAAATGAGCGAATTTTGGGCTGGAGTTATAAATGAACACATAGTGAGTTATTACAGTAACTTTTCAGATAAATCCAAGTAAAGAAAACATTTGCACGTGAACCTACTTTGATTCTAGCTAAGATACATTGGTTTTTTTTTAAGATCGTCACATGTCTAAAGGGAGATAATCGAAGTTATTTTTCGATACTGTTTCAGTTATATAAGCAAGCTTCTAATGAACATTTATCTTTTACAAATTTTAATCATCGATACACACCTTTGTACGTACTAGTATGTGAAAACGGATTCTACATATCATTTTCAACCAGATTTTTTTGTACATAGTATATGCTATTTTTCCGATTTCCCTTATATAAACTCTAACTAGTTGACTAGTTTCATTATCAAAAATACGACACGAATGACAAATAAACGCAGTATCTCATGTTGTTACAAAGTCATTTGGTCATGAGTGACTTATTTTTGATAATGAAATTCGTCAATACCTTATAGTATTTCTTATATAGATAAAAACTGTTTGGATTCAAATGTAATATAAAATGAGTGTAATTACACAATATTACGTGTGTAGCATAGGGATATATACAGTTGACTCTCGTTATCTCGAATTCGACGGGACCATGGAAAAAATTCGAGTCAACCGTAGTTCGACTCAAGAGGAGCTACGAAAACCGGAAGTGTAGTTTGCTTAATGACGAAAGGGATACAACTCGAGCGAAATTTTGAAGAGCTAACACCAGCATTGCATGTCCCGATTCTCGGAACGATTTAAAATTTATTCGATGTTTTTGTTGCTTTTTTTTCTCTGTTAAATTCTTTGAATCTTGTGGAACAACTGATAACTTCTAGATATCTTTTTTGTGTGCATGATTATGTTTTTCAGGTGTTGCGTTGTCATAAAACTTCACCCATCACGACGTATTTTTCTTTGTGCAATATTTACAATAAATTGTGTGTTTTTATGATTCAATAAAGTGTAAAAAAAAAAAATTCCCCTTTTATTACAACTGTTAATTATGACTAACATTTTTTTCAAATCTCTCAAAATTGAGAAATTATAATCAAAATTAATTTCCGACACTTCCGTTGCGTACATTTGTACTTTTCATAATCATTGATGTATGCCGACCCAAGCGCACTTATAATATTATGAATCGATAATTTTTTATTGTACACATCTAACTTGTGTCATAATACCAAGCCAATTACTAATTAATTTGACAGATTGTGAAATAAACATGTGAAATAGCCTAAGGTAAAAATGTCAAAGCTAATGACCGGATGTTTCACCTGTGATCCGATTTTAATCCCAAGGTAATACACATGTTTTGACTGATAAATTTGACATAACGAATGTAAATAATATGGCTTTCTACATCTCGGGACCGAAACTTTTATTCGAGACAACCGAAATTTCGACTCAACAGGAGTCAAATTACATATATATCGGGACTTCGATAAAAATTCGACTCAACCGGAAATTCGAGTCAACCGAGTTCGAGACAATGAGAGTCAACTGTATATCAACGGAACCATACGAAACGATCAAAGGGAATTGTAAGAAGAGTTTGAAGATATCAAAGGGTTAATCAGAATCCGTATATCGAAGAAGAACAGACAACACAATGGCCAAAAGAAAATGTACAAAAGGACAAACAACGATCAATAACATACAAAAAAAATGTACATATAAAACCAAACATCGAGTAACACGAACCCCACTAAAAACCGGAGGTGAACTCAGGTGCTCTGGAAGGGTTGGAAAGTTCCTGCTCCACTAGTGACGCCCGTCATGGTAATATAGTTACAAAATATACAGAAAAGTAGCCCGACAAAACGTAATGGCGCGGAATATAGCGAGAGTGTGCAATTATCGTCGTATCTTGTCCAACGTTGATTTATTCTATTAAACTTATTCCGTACTCTGTGTTTGAATTCCACCATTAGTAATTAAAAGACAAACCATGTCCTTGTAATGAAATAAAATCTACATCGGATCTTTGACTATATAGTAAAGAAAAACGATATCGAACCAATGAAAAACAACATGCTATAATCAACGAAATATGAGAAGACTGGCTTAATTTGATATAAGATATGATTTAATATGAAACTGTCGGTATATATAAATACTGATAATTAACACAAGTGATTGAGTGACTGCTGTATAATGCCAACTCAGCAATTTTTCAGCTATATCATGGCGAGAACAAGATAATTTTCAATTAGATGATGATGAAGACCGCTTTGTACTAGACCAACACGCTTAGTTCGATTTTTATAGTACTAGTTCTCTGAAACAACAGTCCGTGGATAGACATGTCACCAGACTCGGACACATTATCCTGATTCCGAGCCAACCAGTCTTTGCTCTTTCTCACTGCTGTGTGCTTAGGAGAGAAGCAACACATACAATTTTATGGTCTTTGGTTTGACCCGACCGCGGGGCTCGAACTCACGATCTACCACACTCGAGGAGAGCACGCTTACCATTACGCCACCGATGCGGCTAGAACGAGATATATAGAATCTGCCGGTGCCTGATTTTATTTCTCACTTTTATCAGCTGTTACCTAATTGTTTTGTTTACAATCCAGATCGAGCGTTTTCCCGCAAATTTTGTTTCCATTGCTGAAGTAAATATTTAGTTTATTCATATACAAATGTATGCATCCGTGTCTTGGCAGTATTTCATAATAAAATACAATGTATTTAATAAATATATGATAAATGTAACTCAACACTACAACAGCGTCGATAAATACCTGTGACTGTGAAAAAATATTTGAATTTGGTCAAAGGGAGGTAACGTTAGTTACTAACAAGGGAGAGCACTCTATTATTTGCTCAAAGTAAACAAATTGACTGGAAGAGAGTCACGCACCGTGAAACATGAAAGGTGCACGACAGTTAAATTGTTAGCTAGCAGAATAGTATACATACATTAATTTAAAAATACTTATGTAATAGAATCGGCGTGGTTTTATTGGTGAAGCATGGAGAACTGGGGGGGGGGGGGCAGTTGACATAAACTGTACAGCATGCATTTGCCGGTAAAACGCACGTTTACCGAATATAAAAACAGAATACATCAATATTAAAACAAGAAAACAGCATACAGCATAAAAATATACACATCAATGATAAAACATGCGAAGCAAATCAAATCAAATACTGTATATACAATGTAGATGCCGGCCGGGGCCCAGGTGGCAATGCCTCGCTGGGTCGCCACCGGCATCTACATGCAGCATGACATAATAAAGCAGAAAATTAAGCATGTTTGGATAACAAATTGACAAGCCCTTAAACAAAGCAATATATATCTAAAAGCTATATGCAAATAAAAAGAGCAAACCAGTAGCAGAATATTATCATCTACATGCAGAACAGCAACATTTAGTAATATATATTTAAAAGCTATATGCAAATAAAAAGAGCAAATATATAATTCACGTTATTGACCACAAAAAATAAACAGAATGTAACCTCGTTTGATTTGTTGTTTGGAACTACATTTGGGGGCATATATTAAAAAAACTCAAAATGTACCTTTTATGATATACAAATATTCAGGTTTTATTTGTACGATTTCTAATATTCTATAGATTATCCGTTTGATTCAAAATATTAAAATTTCAGCTAAAAAATTGCTTTATATGGTAAAAAATTGCGTAAAACATGTAAAAACTGGAGTCCATATCCAATTGCTCTAAAACAAGCATAGAAGTGACAATTGTTTAAAATCAATATTTCGATGTATCTTTTAAAATGCACCTTTGTTCCAAAAAATCAGGAAGATATCAACATATGCCATTTGGTATCGTCTTACCTTAAATTCGGAAGAAGAATGAGTGAGTGATTGTTGTTTAACGCCAATTGAACGATTTATCAGCTACATCATGGCGAGAACAAGTTACATTCGATGAGATGATAATGATATCCGCTTGGTACGACACCAACAATACGTAGTTGGAATTTTATAGTGTTAGCCCACTGAAACATTATACAGCAGTAGGCAGATCGCTGCAAGCGGTAACATTATTCTGATTCCGAGCCCAGTAGTCGTTGCTATTTTCCCTTAATGTTGTGTGCGTAACGCAGAGGCAAACAATTATACAAATTTTGTCGTTTTTGGTTTGACCAAACCGGTGCTCGAACCCACGATCTACCGGTATCACACTGAAGGCTAATACGTTTACTATTACACCACCGACACGGTTTCGGAAGAGGACGTAACAGAATAAATCAAAGAGAAAAAAATAATACTAAAATTCATTCTAGAATCTCATCAAAAATCAAATCAATATTCAACCGCAAAGACATCAGCTGCGTTGAATTCATATGATGATGTCTTCTCACAAAATACATATTAAGCTGACATAGCTTGGTATATTAATTCTAAAGTTACACACGAGGACGGAGTACATTCAAGGTACGAATTTTAACAACATCATATATGTCGTACACATTGAAAAGCAAAGCTTACAAGTAATATCTACTACCCAGGCATATACTCAGTATCGATCACAGGCAGCCAAAACCAGAGACGTCCTTAAACTAGACTTATCATCATTCTACGGAGATATCAGTGACAAACGTTTTGGGATTCGTGTGAGTCAACTATTCATTGCATTAACAGTCTAATGGACATTCTATCAAATCCAATATACCAAATCCATAGAAGGTCCTACACTGTCAAATGCAAATTAGTTCACTGCTGTTAACGTTCTCAAAGAACGCGTTCGTCACCATATTCCACGGCATTCTATATCCAGAGTTATCGTTCCCGCCACGCTATAACATCTCTGTCAACGCTCATTTTACAAGATTTTTGTAAAATTTATAAACAGTAAAAAAATGTACTTAAAAATTGTTTAATTGTAAATATCAATAAAGATGAAAATAAATCACACATTACAAATCAATTCTCTCTTAAAAATGACCCCCGCCCCGCACTTCTTGGAGAACTATTTTGCGGAGGTAAAAATTAAAAACGATCACAAATCATTTTTAGGACAGAATTGATTTGAAATGAGTGATTTATTTTCATCTTTATTGATATTTACAATAATTAAAACAATTTTAAGTACATTTTTTTTACTGTTTCTAAATATTACAAATTCTTGTAAAATGAGTGTTGACAGAGGTGATGTGGCGTAGCAGGAACGACAACTCTGGATAAAGAATGATTCCACGGATGCACGAAATCACTAATGGAGTTACCGTCAATCGCAGCAATGAACAAGAAAACTAGAGAAATAATGTGGACAAGTCAGAAGCGTACATACAGGAACTAGAATCACGAGGACAGAGACAAGAAATGTATTGGCACTCTTGCACCTGTGGTTATAGATATACTTTCGCTTAAAATTGGAAAGAATATATCAGGAAAATATTGAATGGGCAATGTTCAGAAAAGTTTGAAGATACTAACGGAGTACGAAAACGCCAAAATTCGAAGGACAAACAATCCAATTGTCAAAATGAAAAAAAAAATCAAACAAGGGTATACAAAACACCACAAAAATAAAGATTGAGCAACACTAACCGCACTAAAACGAAGATGAATCCAGGTGCTCCAGAAAGGTAAGTAATATATGTTCTACTAGTGGCACCTTCCGTGGTACTGTTGGTCTTCACGAACATCATGAAATATGGAAATCGTTAGTTGATGAACACTAGCAGTTACACAACCCACAGAGTACAGTGCAAAATCATCCGACAGCTACATTTTTCGCCGACGCGACAGTAAAACTTGAAATTAGATATTCTTAATACATAGCTCCGAATGTTCCAAAGAGGCACATATCTCGCTCATGTATACATTATGAAGAGTCGTACTGGGTTACGTATTGTACCAAGACGACAAAAGCTAATACCATGATTTCTATTGTAAAGCGAAAAAAGGTTATCCTTCAATTCTTTAATGCCGGAAATGTACTCACAAGTACCACACAAGCCGGTGCGGAGAACAATTCACAAACGAGGAAGACACAAGTTGTAAAACGGGAATCCGTAAGGTCCATCACACAGAAGACAATGGCCCAACTGTAATACGTACATCATCGAATGACCAGCAAAGAGGTTAAGTTATGTTGAATGTATGTATCAAACTGTAGATGCAAGTATTCTATTTGACGAGGGGGCACAATTCTAACTTATTACAGAGAAACTAGAGAGAGAATTTCATATTACTAACACTGACATGGATGGCATATAATTGTGTGCCTTGGGAGACACCGGTAGAATATCTTGAATTCAGTACTATTGGGCAACAAAATTCCAGTGGTGAGAACATAGTTATGAATGGTCATATTGTTCCAGACATTTCTGTCCTGTTCCAAAAAGTGTGAACAATATACCATATGTCTAAGGATAGCGCATCATTTGAACACAGATGAAAATTTTAAATTAAATCATATATTAGGAGCGAGCAGACTTTTAGTCCAAAATCGTACAAGCCACGATAATACGTGGAGATGAAACTACAGCTGCCATCATCAATATATGATATTTATTGTCAGGATCAGCTAGCAACGCTAAGCCGTCCGTTTCTTTTGTATTTTTGAACTTTATTTCTTCTCGTATCACCGAATCAGATGAGGGTTTATAATGCATTCATAAATCTTATCAGTGGTCTGCTTAATTATAAAATTGTCAACATTGACGGAAAATACCAAGGTAACATGACCAAGATTACTTAGCTGCCGACAAAGTATCTTATAATAAAAAAACTAGAACAGTAAACAGAAACAGGAGACTCAATCGGTAACCAGATTAACTGTATAAATCAGCAGATATTTTTGAAAACATTGAAAAGAGAGATGAAAATTCAGAAGCATCGAGAATCTACTACATTCCTCGCCATGCAGCAAAAAAGACGTTTAGAATAATGTATAACTTGAATGTTAGCTTAGATGAGAGTCACAGATATATAATACGTTTTCCTTTGGTTAAGCTATCATAGTCCTGGTAATCGAAAAATTCACCTTACAACTTGTACAATACATGTAGCTCTAAAGCCGTAGTATTGGGAGCCAACTACATAGTACTTTTAGATTGATTAAAAATATAAACCAATACGAATATGATTGACTGAGTACTTAATAGTTGTAGCTATGTACTTAAGGAGAAAGATTTATAATAAAAACGTAGATATCAAAATTAGTGCACACGTCGCGTTTCTGGAATAACCTTTATCAGGTACGATCAAAGTCGAAAGGTTGGGAAGAAAAATAATTCTAAAGATTTTGAGAGCAAGTAAACCAAAGGGTCTAAACAGGATCGCCAATATCAGCTATGGCCACCTATGTCTGAGGGAGGGGAACCTTAGTTTTATTAAAATCAGTTCGTTTCTTAATCCGGTTTGTTCAATGTGATTTGTCTATATATTATAAGTAGAACAGTTATATAGTAATAAAGTATCATCCACACCAAGGGGACACCATATTAGATACTTTTTTGCAAGAAAGCAAGCTTTTAAATATTGCACTTGCCCAACTATGAGAATGAGCAAATTAACTCTTCATGAAACTTTCAGCTGTTTACAAAACAAACATATGGTTTGGTTTATGGTGTTAAACACCACTTTCAACAATATTTCAGTTATACCATGGCGGTCAATTTTTTTGGTGGAGGAAACCGAAGTACCCAGAGAAAACCACCGACATGTCGCAAGTCACTAACAAACTTCATCACGTAATGTTGTATCGAGTACGCCTCGCCATGAATGGGATTCGAACTCACAACTTCAGTTGTTATAGGCATTGATTGTATAGGTAGTCGTAAATCCAACTCCCATACGATCATCACCACGACAACCCCATAAATATCATGGTTAAAGGTCTAAACCATTCTTTAATCATGTTGATCTCTTGAACCATGACAAAGAAAAATATTTCTATTTAATGGACAGTGCAAAAAAAATATATTTAATCGTCTATGATATATAGTTAGTGCTGGTAGAACTGGATTAACAACAATTCCTATCCTCGATATGTTATATTTTAGGTCAACGTCAGTTTGGTTCCATTTATTATGACGTAACATCAGACACGTAATTATACGTTATTCATAATGTAAATTCTATATGGAATACAATGATTGTCTATTGTCACGAAATACGACAATTGATTTATAGGTGTGGCATCGAACTCAATTATTTTTACATGCTAAGTGCCTCAAGAACAGTGTGTAGTTATTGACTTTCGATCTACACACACATAAATAGATGATAAAATGGTGGACATCAATGATGAAGCAAATTTATATTTAGAAAATCAATCAGTTCACATGAAATTCCGAAATATCCCCATTTTTCTATATTGACAATAAAATTATGAAATGTTATCAAATATTGGGAATGTCAACAAAGACAGTCACCTATTTGTCAATAACATTGCAAGTTGACGATCGGCGCTATCGATCGAATATCTACTATGGCTGCCTTATATTGCTTCAGCTGCAAGCTTCATCTGTACATTGAAAGAAAAAAGTATTTGTGTCACATGCACGGAACGAATTAATTCCTATAAAAACTGTATATTATCGTCATTTCATGTAACCATGACGACACATTGAGACTTGACCATAATGGTTGACAGTGGAATACCCCGTATAGGATTTAGAAATGGTTTATTTTTAAGAAAGATAATGCGATGGCTGTAACGTCCATTGAATTACAATTGGAAAGTGAAAATCTTGTGTATTTTTCCGGACAACGTGTAAAAGGTGCATTGGTGCTACAGATTGGACTTCCGGTCATTATTGCAGGTATGCATGGTAAAAAGGGTGGGACTTAATAATCAATCAACATCGTGGTTCTATAATTATCTTTTCAATTTTTATCATTTTATTATTAGAAAATCTGCACATTGCAGCTGTTGGCATTGTTCGTTTCTGTTTGTTTAAAATACACACCTTACATTGATTATAATATGTTTAAACATCTAAACAACAATTAATTTTGCATTTTACAGTGTCACAATCCTGCTAAAATGTATAGTTGGAATCAGATTTGACATTTATAGGTTTCGGTTAATGGTGTTTAACGCCACTTTCAACAATATTTCACTGTATACAGGAGAGTACATGTATATATATAAAAAATACTTTTATTTTTTTTTATTTATTTTTATTTTTTCGAGACGTGTTGTACATGAATTAACATAGCATAATTCCATTTGTTAAAAAAAAAATATGAAGACATTTGATTCAACAAGTGGTTGTGCATTATCAACATGACCTATGTTAACTTTCAAACATAATTTGAGGCGTACCATGTAGACAGAATTGCATTGGATCAGAAACAATTTGGTATGACAGCGAATGACAAGTCCTTGGTTTATATTTTGATGAGATTTTTTGCAAATCCAATTACTTAGCACAAAAATCAATAATGTGTCTTATTTTTGCCTTATATCATTTGTTAGTAACAAAGCAACAAGTCCGTCTTTTTTCCATAACTTACAAACGAAGCAGAAACTAAATGTTAAGGTCGCATGGAATTAGCACATTAAAAACGAACGTACGACTTGACTATTGGCTTATAATTAGGTGTTAAAAAGGTTGCTCTTGAATAATATGTTATTGTTTTGAACCAAATCAGATTCATTCAGTTGTCACAAGTTCAAAATAGTTTAGTATGATTCAGCGTGACTACTAAATGTCATACATGCTGTGTTCGTGCGTAGCAAAGAGTGTGGAATATAGTCATACGACCGTCATCAATAACAATGCAAACATCGTACAAAGTGCACAATCCAATTGTCATTCGAGATGCTTTTTGACAAATTTTCTATTCAGGCTGAATACAATCATGTTAGAATGTATATTACACATTAACAATGGAACGGAATTACTGAACCAGCTCATCGTGAAATATATAGGTAACAGGAGGTTGGGAGCTGAATGGCCGGGTGGTTTGTTGTAAAGGTAGCAGGGGGTTGGGAGCTGAATGGTCGAGTGGTTTGTTGTAGAGGTAACAGGGGGTTGGGAGCTGAATGGCCGAGTGGTTTGTTGTAGAAATAACAGGGGTTGGGAGCTGAATGGCCGAGTGGTTTGTTATAGAGGTAGCAGGGGGTTGGGAGCTGAATGGCTGAGTGGTTTGTTGTAGAGGTATCAGGGGGTTTGGAGCTGAATGGCCGAGTGGTTTGTTGTAGAGGTAACAGGGGGTTGGGAGCTGAATGGCCAAGTGGTTTGTTGTAGAGGTATCAGGGGGTTGGGAGCTGAATGGCCGAGTGGTTTGTTGTAGAGGTAACAGGGGGTTGGGAGCTGAATGGACGAGTGGTTTGGGTCGTTCACCTCTGACAACAAGTCTAACACAACTGACGTAAGTCCCAGGGTTTCAAGGTCAGCTTGTTATATTAGTCCTCGTTTTCCTTCCCCAATAACTTTGGTAGTCATGATATAGATGACAAACTGCTGTAAATTACGTGCAACTCTGAAGAACCATAATCAAAAGCAAATCTAAGCAAAATAAATCAAAGAATTTAAACAAATTGAATGAGCAAAATCGTTGTTACTCTCAGATGTATTGCACTTTCGTGAAATTGAAACTAAGATTTTGTAGAACAATAATAACAATGCAAAATTTTATATCTTTTTAATACAATTCCCTTACTTTATTATATATCTCTAACCTAATGTGTGATATTTTTTGTATTGTAATATTATGCCTATTACTTCTTAGTTATTTGTTTGTGTGTTAAGAGAAGTCATTCACATTTCTGTATTTCATGCTGTTTAAGAGGGAATTAATAGAACTAATATTATAGATATGATAATTTCTGTGACAAGAAGATTAACTATATTATATAGAATGTTCAAGATAATAGCTGTTCTCCCGGTTATATGTGAGGGTTGGCATTTAACTCACATGTTAAAAGCACTTGCATGACCGCATCATTTCACTATGACGGGATATTTAGTGCCATAAAACTAGTTTAGCCCCGTCACTTTTATTCAAGTGCCTGTATTAAGCCAGGAAAGTGAGCGGTCATGTATGTTTGTTAGGGATATAGATTTTGACTCTTTCTATGATATTGATATTTCATTTTAGAATTGTTCCAACACTGTGCTATTTTTTTTCTTCATTTTATTCAAACAAAATACATTAATTGTGTGTGTTAACAATGCAAACACTCGTTTATTGTGTCCTTCAATTCGTCCGTCGAAATCATGTTTAATATTTGTTTTCAATGCAATATAATATATACCGGCATAATACAACATGTCCATTTAATACTTAGTTACAAAAGTACATTAATTCAGATATTTAATTTTCACAATATTATTCCTTTTTTTTGTATAAAATTCAAAATCAAACATTTGCATATCATTATGAAGTATTTAAAAAGCTAATAAAACGACTTCCATTCATTACACTCATTTGCCCTTTGAAGTGAATGCCACTCAAATGTAGAAAAATAAATAGACAAATAATTTGCTTTATAAATTGTGACAATACTATATCATTAAAAGAGAGAACATGATATTAAATTTATCGTTTTCCTAGAAATCGATACATATGCCTGTTGCTTGATGTTTTTAATGAGCAGTTACTGTTTCAATGAAGTGATCCTTTTATTTAAATACAATATCCTCCAGAAGATGAAGGATTAATTGAAATTCAATACATCATCTATTCACGTCAATTCCTTTTAAAACAAGTGTATAGAAATGAAGACAACATATGTAAACAAATGTTCTCAAAACAACAAATAAAAAACAAATGTTCTCAAGACAACAAATAAAAACAAATGTTCTCAAGACCACAAATTAAAAACAAATGTTCTCAAGACCACATAAATAAACAAATGTTCTCAAGACAACAAATAAAAACAAACGTATGTTCTCAAGACAACAAATAAAAACAAATGTTCTCAAGACAACAAATATAAACAAATGTTCTCAAGACAACAAATAAAAACAAATGTTCTCAAGACCACAAATAAAGACAAATGTTCTCAAGACCACAAATAAAAACAAATGTTCTCAAGACAACAAATAAAAACAAATGTTCTCAAGACCACAAATATAAACAAATGTTCTCAAGACAACAAATAAAAACAAATGTTCTCAAGACAACAAATAAAAACAAATGTTCTCAAGACCACAAAGAAAGACAAATGTTCTCAATACCACAAATAAAAACAAATGTTCTCAAGACCACAAATAAAAACAAATGTTCTCAAGACCACAAATAAAGACAAATGTTCTCAATACCACAAATAAAAACAAATGTTCTCAAGACCACAAATAAAAACTAATGTTCTCAAGACAACAAATATAAACAAATGTTCTCAAGACCACAAATAAAAACAAATGTTCTCAAGACCACAAAT
>MJUT01044425.1:588122-602651 GCA_002080005.1 Gigantidas platifrons | reverse complement strand
AAACAAATGTTCTCAAGACCGCAAATAAAAACAAATGTTCTCAAGACAACAAATAAAAACCAATGTTCTCAAGACAACAAATGAAAACAAATGTTCTCAAGACAACAAATAAAAACAAATGTTCTCAAGACAACAAATAAAAAACAAATGTTCTCAAAACCACAAAGAAAGATAAATGTTCTCAAGACAACACATATAAATAAATGTTCTCAAGACAACATATATAAACAAATGTTCTCAAGACAACACATATAAACAAATGTTCTCAAGACCACAAATGCAAACAAATGTTCTCAAAACCACAAAGAAAGATAAATGTTCTCAAGACAACACATATAAATAAATGTTCTCAAGACAACATATATAAACAAATGTTCTCAAGACCACAAATGCAAACAAATGTTCTCAAGACTACAAATAAAAACAAATGTTTTCAAGACAAAAAATAAAAACAAATGTTCTCAAGACAACAAATAAAAACAAATGTTCTCAAGACAACAAATAAAAACAAATGTTCTCAAGACCACGAAGAGAAACGTCGATATTTATTTTAGTTAAAATAGCTATTGTGTCTTGCACGATTTGAGAAAATTACGTCATACACTTAGACTAAAGTATAGATCACCATTCTTCCTAATATTAATCACGGATGTTTACTTCAAATTCAAGAAGAAATGTGTTATGTACATTATAATTCTTATTTTCAAACTACATGTATATATTCTATTTCTTCTTGAATTTTAGTGAGGAGGTGTTTAATGCCAAATGAGCAATTTTTCACTTTCATAACTACATTTTTGTAGTTATATTTTAGTGAAATGATGATGATGATGTTCGCTTTGTACTAGACCAACACGGTTAAATTGATCTTTATAGCACTTGCTAGATCACTGAAACAACAGTCCGCGGGTAGACATGTCACTCCATTCGGACACATTCTGATTCCGAGCCAAACGGCCTTTGCTCTTACCCCTTTAACCCGTGTACAGATGAACATGCAAATTGTACATACTCCATTTCTTCTTGAATGTTAAATCAACATAAGGAAGAAATAATAGACAGCACTATCTATGTATAGTATATGGTTGGGGACGAACCGAACAACGTTTTTATGCGTAAATCGTAATGCACATCATGTGCAACACGGTAATCAGAACGCAAAGACACGTAATAGGACAACACAAAAAACTAAAAAATGATAAACACAGATCCCACCAATAAACCGAAGATGAACTCGGGTGCTCGCCAAGGGTAAGCAGTTACTTCTTGAACATATTGGTTTTGTTTTATGTTGTTTAACCCCCTTTCAACAATATTTCAGCTTTATCATGACGGTCAGTTTTATTGGTGGAGGAAACCGGAGAACCAGGAGAAAACCACCGACCTGTCAAATGACAAACTTTATCACACATAGTTGTATCGAATACACCTCGCCATGAGCGGGATACGAACTTATAACATTAGTGGTGATAGGCACCGATTGCACAGGTAGTTGTAAATCCAACTACCATACGATCATGACCACGACAGCCCCACCCCTTTTTGCACAGTATACAACATTAACCCAAACAAATACTGATGATGTATAATATGAATGAAGAGGTTAACACGCGTATATTTATACAAATATAAACATTTTGTGACCGTTTAGGCCCCTTTTTATATAGGAATACACATATTTCGATATTCGATTATATCAATATTTGTTTGAAAACGATTCTATTTCACAATCACATTCAATAAATAATTTTTTTTTAAAACTCGCTGTAAAAAAATTCCAAAATAGAAAGGTGTGCGGAATTGGGCCATTTATTTATCATTCTTTATGGTTATTCTGGTGACATATGTTGATTCTTGTTCTTTTATATCTTGACAAAATTTTCTTTATGAATAAGTTTTTCTAGTGGATTCTGGAAAATTTCTCGTCCCACCTTAAAAGTAGTTTTCATATGTTCTAATTCAATAATAACTGTACATATGCAGAGTGAAAAGTCTGAGATGTTTCCACTAAGTAAATCTAGAAAGAGTTAACTTATATTTTCAAAATGGTCTATTTTGTCCTAATTTGTGTTTTTAATACATATCGTATCTTTTGTTAAAATAATTTGGTAATAATAAATTATCCAAATCTCAAATATTGTATGTTTAGAAAAATTCAACAACATAACCCAAATTTATATGTATATAAATATATTACCCATATTTATCAATTTTATCCCATATGTAGCTCCAATTCTATTTGTAAGCCATTAATGGGAAGACAATTGTTTTAGTTCACTCTAACCTCGTGGCCTATTTACATACATTGAAGATATTCCCTCCCCCGTAAAAAAACCAACAGACTTACGTTAATTATTCATCTATGTATTCGTGTTTTAATATTGAATATCGTTAAACAGGGTATTGGAATGAAACTGACATGTAGACAGTAGGACAAAGAGATATGTATTGATCGTAATCGATAGAAAATAATCCCAGACTATACTACTGCTAATTATGCTACACTAATAAGGTGTGCTTCTATTATTAAGAGGATGAGAGAGAGAGAGAGAGAGAGAGAGAGTTTTACTTTTCACATACTTTATGAAAACGACACAGATTTGTTCTGTTCATGGATATAATTGTGTTTTCTGTCCTTCGATTTACGGATTCTGATTACCTCCCTTTGGTATCTTAGATTTACGGATTCTGATTACCCCTTTGGTATCTTAGAGTTACGGATTCTGATTACCCCTTTGGTATCTTAGATTTACGGATTCTGATTACCCCTTTGGTATCTTAGATTTACGGATTCTGATTACCCCTTTGGTATCTTCAAACTCTTTATTTAACATATCGTGATTGGAAAGCATCTGTGTTTCTGTCATATTATATATTTGTCGTGATTAATGATCGGATACTTCCAGTGAACCAACATTCAAGACTTGCATTTACAATGTTCTACTCATAATAAAAAAAAAATGCCTTTGTCAAACGTACATGCAACGAAAGCAATACTGGTATTTAATGTTCAGTGTTAATTTTCGAAGACTAAAACATACCATTATGAACCTTTTAATAATAAAAGCAAATAAAATTGTTGGGTTTTTGTTCTATATGTAGTTGATTGCCGACGGAGAATCACTTACAATTTAGTGGTGTCAATAAAGATGATAATTGTTTTATCCTTCGATGGGAACCACATGTCGAAGTTCTTCGGCTTTCAGTGTATAACTCTTCATATAGTGGCACCTGTTAGGTGTATCTAATACACAACCCGTCCTATTCTGTCTAGTCATGTAGATAAATTATAGTCTCATGAGAAAATTAATCATGCAGCAACATCTCATCACCAAGATGACAGCATGATATGAGAGGTCGCTATTTCCTTATTACATTGTACAAGGAAATATACCTGGTTAGCATCTCTTCGTTCATTTGTAATATAGAAAAAACCAGCCACACCCAGTACTAATATGTATTATTTACATTCTGATTTCTTGCTTGTAAATTTGCTCTTTCGTGAATGTAGTTTAGACGAACGCAGAGTATCCAAGGCCAAAAGATCCGAATGGAAAAACGGACATGTAAGCACAAAGCAAGGTAAAAGTAAAGACGAGAACAAACCTGGACGCATCCTCCACAATGTGCGCCTCAAGGGTGTATATGTTCTGTCCCATCAAGACCTTATTCCCACAGCTAGTGTTTGAACAGAGGAACATTTTCAATTGAGAAATTAGTGCGATCATATTTATCAAATATCATACAGCTCAATTGTGCCTTATTTTTTATATCTAGGTGCCATGTATAGAGTTAATTATAAACCGAATCTAAACCTCTATATGTAATCTCTTTAATCTCCTGTTCACAATGATATGTTAGGAACAAGTGTCCACTAAATTTGGTGTTGTATTATTACAAAACATTGTCTATATACCGAAACGCGAAATTAAGTTTCGGGTTAATTGTTTCCTATTGTTTTCGAACCACCGATCTTTTCTTCTCACGTAAGTATTGTTTTGTTATACGCCAAGTGGGAAATTTTCGACAATGTAGCCGTTAATACAAGAAATTATGTTGATATCTATTTTGTACACGCCAACATGAAATTTGTATAGTGCTAGCGAACTGAAACAATAATCCACGTATAGGCATAACTCCTCACCCGGAAACATTATCATGACTCCAAGTCAAGTATCATTTCTCTAACTCCCCAAGGCATCTCCATTTCCTTTGTGGGAAAAGCAGCAAATACCAATTTGGTCCGACCTGGCATTCAACACACAGTCTACCGTACTTGATGCGAGCACTCGCACAATATTACGATTGAGGGGGTGTCCAGCCCTCGACACATTAAAAATAACAAGAGTTCATTTGAAGTTTACGGGCGGATCTATTATGTGTGTGCATGCTCAGACCTTTATTGTGTCATTATAACATATATTATGTCATTATCTGTTATATAATATATATATCCCCTTTTATAAACCTAATAACCATTTATATGTCTATTTTATTATCTTTTGTAAGGAGATTCAACATCATGCCAATTTTTGTCCTTAATTTCCTTGTTTGATGACACTGTATTCATATAACCTGTGTTTGTGTGATATTTATAAGACCCACGATAATTGTCATTTACATGAATCGAATAAAATAATTTTTAGAGACCAATGTTTTGTGAAGAACATTGAGTTTAATCCCCCATGAGGACGTTCGTCCGAATAATAACCTTTCAGACTGATGGATTTCTTTGTGTAAAACAATCTAATGTCGTATTCCGTTTGACTATGAATATTAGTTTAAATATATATACAACAGAATACTAAACAATATATATATGGATTTGAATTATCTATCGTGTATGTGTCAGCTGTCTTTGTGAAAAATGTTTTATTTGTCAAGTTCAGTTATTTTCTAAAGATGAGTTTATTGCACTTATTCTGTTAGCAATTCTTTGAAGATACAGATTCTCTTCAAAGTCCCTTTTAATTAATATTGAAAGACCGAGGAAGACCTTTCAATAAACAATTTTAGTTGTTTTTAAGAATAATAATAAATATATCAAGGTTATGGCCTTGACTTACAATTCCATGGAATCATTATGGAAACATCCTAAGTAAAATATATAGTGATAATGGGTATGAAGTAAGGTGATAATATAATATCTATGTTTATAATGTATTGTGTTACACATAGTTTACTATTGTCTGATTCCCCAATGTGTTAAATCCAATCAGATTTCTGGAATAGCGTCGTGCGCACTGAATTTGCTTAATGTTTTTAAATTTGTGGCTTTGTGATGGCATGTATATTTATATTTTTTGATTTTATGAAATGAGACCAATAATACTTCGTTCGGTGTCTATTTCCTGGATTATCTCCAATAAATCTGGCCGCCGAGATATAACGGAAATATGTTTTCAAGTAGAGTTAGACACAACATTTCGATATCCCTATTACTATACAACAATGAACAGTGATCTGTTTTCCAGTGCTGTTTTTCAATTTTCATTTGTTATCCCGATTGGTATTGAATCGTTCTACAGATTGCTACATTTTTACTATACTTCAATATTAATTTTTGGACTGAAAATATTTGAATAAGGTGTATGTAGTACTTGGGATAATTTGCTCCAATATCTTGAACATTGGTGTTGTCCATGGCCGAGATGATTTAGTAGTTAATTTTACTCAATCTAAATACTCAATCAGTGCACGTGTCAGTCACCACTCAAGTGTGCATGGCAGTTCGAATCCGCCCCTATCATTTTCCTGCATAGAGAGTACATATAAACAAAACAATTTTCTTTGTATTAAATGATTAAATACTTTATTTGCAGAATAAGTCCATTTTAGCCACTGAGGTTTGTTGATTAGTTGCTATCACGTTAGTAGTGAAGTATATGCAACACACATTTACGTAAGAAAAAGGTTGGCAGCTGTTTGCCCGTCTCGCTGAAATCGTTTTCAATGCCAATAAAACTGACCGTCACGAACTTGCATATTGTTGAATGTCATTAACAAATATCCATATTCCTTCTTGATAATTATGACCTAGAAATACATTATTTTACTGTAGCATATGAACAATCTATATTCATACAGTGTCGGTCGAATGTAGGTGACAATGTATTAGTGTGATAACAAGATAAATGAATGAAGAATTTTGCTTCGCGGAAATGGAAACAGTTTTAAATCGGTCATCTGTCTGTTTGATGGGATGTTCTATGCTGGCAGACGACTAATGAGAAACGTGAAATTACTTTTAGCCACCATAAAACAAATGAAATGTAAAGACAAACATTTGCAAAATTTTGTTTTTAAAATAAATCAATAATAGATAAAAAAAAAAAAAAAATTAAAAAAAATAAAAATAAACAAAAGCTGTAGACGTTACTCTTGTTAGTATAGACATTCAAATAACATTTCAGAACAATTCAGAGTTTTTTTTAGAATAAACATTTCTTTGGTTATCATTCTATGTGCATTGGTGGTATTTGAATACAGGAAAATAAAATGAAACGGAATTGTAATAAAAAATAGTTGAAACAATGCTCGTCAACAATTATAAAACGAATAGTTGGAAATCCGTGCCCTGGCTTGGGACAGGCACATAAATGTGGCGGATTAAACCCGTTAGTGGGACCCCAATCTTACTCTCTTGGTAATTGGATCTCCAAAGAAAATACAGATAAAAACAAACGATAAACAAATCTACAAGGATTCGCTTCCACTCAAAAAGACCCCATTCTATGAACAAAAAATGGAAGACAATATAAACATGGACAGTACAATAGCATGGTCAATGAAATCTTGTAGCTAACAGAATACTAACTAGAAAGGTAAAGACAATTACTGATAGGACAAATACAAATCAAAAGCAATACTTCTAACAGATTCAATATAAACAAGTCAATTTATGTATGTATGTTATCTTTTCGTGTGTTTTTGATATTTTTGGAGAAGGTTTCATGAAATGCCGGTTTTGTTTTTATCGTGACTTGGTCGGTTAGATTCATTCATTATCTTCTACATTTCCTTTTACTCTAAAATCAAAACATTAAGCTGATTCTCTGTACCAAAATGTATTTAGGGAATCGAAAGTCTTTATCCTATCATTTTGTTCGATGATTTGATTAGATTTATTCTGTTGGTTATTCGATTGATTGATTTATTGTGTTTAATGCCACTTTCAGCAATATTTCAGCTAAATCATGGCGACCAGTTTTAGTGGTGGAAGAAGCCGGAGAGAACCACCGACCGTGGGCAAGCAACTGGTAAATTTATCACTTGCGGCTGCGAGTCAAGTGCACCTTTTTTAAATTTACAAAGCCGGGCGCGAACCCACGCCGTATTGGTGATAGGCTTGTATGATTTGTTAGGTAATCCAACTGCCTCATTGAGCCACCCGGGTCCTCATTTTGTTCGAATATTATCGCCATTTAATACTGTATAGATACAAAGGCACACTGTACTTTACACATGCCTTTTTCACAATAGCCTTTTTTTTACTTTCTAGGTGTTGAGGTTCGATTCCGCGGAGCAGCACGTGCAAAATGGAGAGAAACTGTACAGAACGGTACTCATCGAACTGATATTGAACACGAAAAAGAAGAAATATATTTTGACGATCGATTTTGTTTGTGGGGAAAAGGTAAGACTGATTATGTATTCAGTTTTAATTGTAAATATTGTAGAATGTATAATATCCCTTTTTTAAGACAAAACGCGCGCTTACTATTATAGCATTGCAACTTTGAGCTTATCAGTACAGTCAATATAGCATACTAAGATATAGAGCAACTTATTTTTCTTCAAAATTTATTTATATATTTATATTGTAGAAATTTGAAAAATCCAAACATTAATCAGGATGGAACAGATCCTGTTGAAATTTGGAGTAAAACATGGCTATATTCTACATCTATCGCATCCAAACATTAAGATTGCCTAATACAAATCATTTGATAATCCAGTAGAATTTTGGTGAAATTAAACCAGAAAAATATGAATTCGGACGGCTCTAAGGATGACATGTAGCTGTCATCGAGCAGCAAGTTTCTTTTCTTCGTCCTGGTGGTCGGCAACCATTACATAGGTAGATATAAATGGAAATACCAGATAATTATGCCCACGGAGACCAATACCCATGTTTTGTTATTTATGATTGTCATTAAATGTCTTACATTAGTGCAATTAGAGATTTGATTTATTCTGCTTAATGCCACTTTCAGCACTATTTCAGCTATATCATGGCGACCAGTTTTAGTTTTAGTGTTTGAAGAAACCGAAGTACCCTGAGAGAACCACCGACCATGGGCAAGCAACTAGTAAACTTTATAACTTGCGGCTGCGAGTCGAGTTCACCCTTTTTTGTAATTTCCAAAGCCGGGCGCGAAGCCACGCCGTATTGGTGACAGGCTTGTATGAGTTGTTAGGTAATCCAACTACCTAACCCATTGAGCCACCCGGGCCCTGATTATTAGAGATTTTATGTTGTCTACTATATATTTACACGTCTTCAATCTACTATATATTTACACGTCTTCAATCTATGATATCCGACACCGCTTGTGAGAATCTTCACATTTACGTATAAGTGAATTTCAACATTTTAGAAACTAACTTAATCTTGAATGTTTGTACTCAAAAGCAATCCAGTTGGTTGAAACCCCACAAGTAGATAAAATACTGAGGAATAACATTACGTCAATGCAAATTGTAATTTTATAATTCGAGGTAGAAACTTCCCTTTCAATCAATAGTTTCTTAAATGATGGCTGTGGCTTCTGTTAGAATAAAATATGAACAATAGACTATGACTCGGTGTTCTAGACGACAACCCTGATCACCCAGTTAAATGTGAAGGTTGGAATTTTATAAGCATGACCACATCATTACACAAAGAAGGGACCATGAAATTAGTGTAATCTTACCAAGCCAGGAAAGTGAGCTGTCATGTATTTGTTTCTATTATTTTTCTATTAGATATTTTAATAGTATATGGACGGTGTGGTATTTTTTGTTTTTCATTTTATTACTGCGTGTGACCAGAGCATAACAAAATTACGTAACCATAAGAAATTTCCTTGAGAACAAAATTAAATGGTTTTAGTGGTGTTCGTGTTACTCGATCTTTAGTTTTACGTGTGTATTTTGTAGATCGTTGTTTGTCCTTTTGTCCTTTTTCTTTTGATCATTGTATTTGTCTGTTCTTTTTCTTTTGATCATTGTATTTGTCTGTTCTTCTTCTTTTGATCATTGTATTTGTCTGTTCTTCTTCTTTTGATCATTGTATTTGTCTGTTCTTCTTCTTTTGATCATTGTATTTGTCTGTTCTTCTTCTTTTGATCATTGTATTTGTCTGTTCTTCTTCGACTTACAGATTCTGATTACACTTTTCGTATCTTCAAACTCTTGTTACTGAAATATAAAACCAGCCTTAGATTAAAGTTCCTTCTAGAATATTGGAGTAAAGTGTCTATCTGTCTAATATCAACGTCTGTAGTCATTTATACATCACTTCTCCTTGTTAAATCACATGAATTTACAAGGTCTTATAAGTCTTCTTAGAATTTATTACTAGCATGTCACAAAATCAATACTATATTTAGAATTAAAATAGATCCTAATCAGATATTTAAATCTTGTGTTAACGTCGTTATTTGATTGATACTTGGCTTATTGTGTTTGGTCAATAGTGCAAACTCCGGTGTAGAAAATATTCCAATTAATTCTGCTACACAAGGAAATTAACCATTATTTATCAGTTGTCAAGTGTATACTCAGGATCTTTACTGAATGTTTAACGACCAATAACCAGGCTAGACACTTGTAACCAAGTTATCGAGGTCTTTAATTCGTATATACATTTGTTTTTACCATATTGCACTATCAAACTATGAACCACCTGATGGTGTGCACTTGGGTATTACAAAACCTCTTCCGTATGCAGTAAATATAGTTTTTACTATAGAAAGGGTCCGTTTTATTAAGTGAATGTATGTATAGAGATGTCATATAGCAAAGTGAGAAATGTATAGAAAAAGACAGGATTACATTACAGTTGTGGCAAACATATACACAATATATCATCATTAAGTTTGTAATTTCATAACATGGTATTTCAATTCCCCAGTAACTGGAGTTCAACTCCTATTTCTAGTGGGGTTTCTTGTTGCTCAAGCTTTAGTTTTCTATATAGTGTGTTGTGGATTGCTGTTTTTTCTTTTTCTTTTGGTCATTCTGTCCTTGTATTTGAAGCTTCTGATTACCCCTTTGGTATCTTCTGGAATATTTCGTGCGAAGACTGCAGTTCTCGATCGGACCACCTGGTATTTCGCGGAATACCAGGTTTCTCGCTCTACGAACTGGATATCCTGTACAGAAATCGCCCAATGTGCAGACACAACCAGGATATAACAAATAGTATTGTTAATGTATAAGGAACACAGAGATCACTCTTAAAAAGCGAATTTCTACTGTGAATTTAAACATTTGCTGAAGGAGGTCTAGACCTATTGACAAACATTTGGTTAGGACTTTTATATTCGTATATCATTTCTATGACTTTTTGTGTTCGATATGTGGATCTGGTACTGTGTCGAGTGGATAATCAACTATTGATATACCGGTATATGCTATTACCCGTGTTGTTCGTTAGCTGTTATAAGATGAAATAACACGACTAATTTCTTTAAGATTTGCGACATGGCAAATTAAGTTTAACCTTTCCAACCTGATTTAATAAAATCAAAATACATGATTGTTCTACATTCTGTCAGAATGTCATTGTTTGTTTACAATCTTGCAGTACAATGCCAGATTCTGGGAAATTATAATCTATTAATAGAAGACATTCAGTATTTTAGGCCATGTATCAAGCCCTCCGCAATATTGTATTGAAATACAACTAAATCAAATCAAATTTGAACTCAAAGAAGAGTTTGAAGACACCAAAGGAATAATCAAGATTATCCTTATATATTGACCTTTAATTACTTATTTTATTTATGTCATTTCATTAGATATGTTTCAAAAAGCGAAAAGAATTTTTTTTTTAATTAAAAGGGACTACATTTATATATGCTCTATTCTGAATGGTTGAATTAGTGTTTGTAGCCCAAAGTTCTGCAATCTGTTGTTTTGTGTGCGCTTTTTGTTATATATTTGTTATGATTTTACTCTGTGTGGCTACTTTATTGTTAATAAACGTATCTTATACATGTACATGTATATTATATACTGCAATATCATTTTGTTGCAGTTTTTGGTATTGTTAATGAGAGATAAATGGTATTTTTGTGTTTTTGTTGTCAAAATCAATATCGTTCTATCATGAATATGAGATCTAACAAACGTTATCATACAGTGACCATTAACTTAGACATTTAGATCATAATTAATCCTGAGGATTTCTTAATGATTTATAAATATATAAAATAACAGGCTCTTCAAATACAAGTGTCAGGTAACGATATACGGTTCGTCTCTATCTCCAGTTGGTTGTAGGAGGGCGCATGTCGTATTTACGTTATTTGTGTTTGTTTGGTATAGTGGTGTCCTTCACATATTGTGTCATGTCTTTGTTTAGTTTTTCTTCGTCTTGTGTACACGATGTTACCAGTTTCTCTATATTTTCCTTTGTTGGTTGTCATTTCAGTATTCTCTAACGTTTGTCTTTAATATTTGGAATACCACAGTCTTCTTTGGCTACTAGTTTGTGCTGAGTTTACATTGATATTTATAAATATCACACATTCACACACATACACTATGTGTATCTAGACAATTATGTATTTTCCACATGACCTCCACGATATAGCTGAAATATTGTTGAAAGTGGCGTTTAACAACATAAATCCTAATTCCCACATGTTGTACTATCTCTTTATTGTATGGTGCTTATAAAACCACTATAAACAACAAGTTGTCGATTAGATTCAAATAAATATTGGTTTGTGTTTCAATATTGCCTTTCCTTAATTCCAATGTATTTGTAAGCTTTAAACTGAAAGCTCATTATAATCCTATTCCTTAGAAACGCGTCATGCGCACTAAGATAGATACCTATGTTTTTAATACTTCAACATTACGTTATCGGAAAACTATTAAATTATCTTCTTGATTATCTTACTTTCTCTCCAATGCTATACAATCAGTTGAATAACTTGTATTCTGCGCTTTGCTAAGATGTCTATCGCATTGAAGCCCTAATTCATATATTATGCGGTCATTTTCCTACATGTTCGTGTGCCACTGGTAGGGTAGGAACTATTTACCCTTCCAAAGCATCTGAGTTTACACCCAATATTTAGTGGGGTTAGTGTTGTTCTATTGTTAGTTTGTGGGTAGTTTTTTGTCGACCATTGTTCGTCCCTTTGTCCTTTTTCATTTGGTCATTGTCCTCGGAATTACGGCTTCTAATTACCCGTTTGGTATCTCCAAATTTATCCTAAATAATCTGTTCGCCCTATGGTTTCTATGCATATTCAAAGCATGTCAATGTAAAGATGAGGAAATGGAAAGTGTTCAAGGTATCATGATGTATGTGATTAACTTGTCAGAAGACATTTGCTATCTTTCTCTTCGAGATATTATTTCCTCTCTTTATAATCCATGTCTCTTTATTCCTATCACTGCTTCTTCCTCTTTTTTAATCTATTAAATGCGGTTGATCTTTTCATTAGTAACAATGTGATTGCAGGTATATATCTAATATTACAGTATTAAACATTGTTCTCTGAACTGGCGCTGACAGGAGCCCGACACGGGTGTCTTCATTACTGTTCTCAGACGTGCCAATGACCTTTGAACGACACCAATGCCATTCACAGGAAGGGAATTACTAACTTTTCTAGGATACTCGACTTGTTTGCAGTTTGTTTGTTCTGGTTTCCGCCTTTTTCTTCTGGTTTCCGCCTTTTGTGCTTCAAGTGCTCTAGATTTGTTTAACATTGTTTGCTTAACATCTCTCCAGAGTCCGTTACTTCCTCATCCAACAGATATGTTTATTATCATTTTGTTTGATCAATAATTAATCTGTAAAGTAGATTATAATCTTGCTAATGTATTTATGTACTTTCAGAGTTTTATAGGACAAACTATTTTTGTATAATCACAACGTTTCATCATTTATGAATCAACACTAGACCAATTAGAGCAATCAGTTTGATGTTTCATAGATCATCAGTTGTCAAATCCCATAAAGCATTAAGTGCCGTAAAATATATTAACAACTTCTGTCAAATATATCGCTGTCCTGACTTGCTGGTCATCTAATCATCGCAAAATCTTGATATCTGTCCGACACCAGATATCAGGAGAGGGGTGATAACAGAGCAGGTATTCCAAAGTCCTGTATTAATTCATCTATCATAAATTAATCCACATCTTTAATATTAAACCAGTCTGAATAGAATGTAAATTACTTTCTTACTTTAGGTCACATTTAAAATGTTCACAATAAAATGAAATCTTATCCGAATCAGAAATTTCAGCAACACAAATAGCGAGGGGTTTATCCTATGCTATCAGATCGCTCTTTGATAGAAGTGCATTTTTGATGAAAACATAATAAAATAAAAACATCGGCATCTAATTTAGTATACACGGCGCGTTACTGGAATAGCCATTATCATAACTCAAAGTCAAGATTGGAAAACCAACTAATTTCGGGAGCAGTAAAGCCAATATATAACACAATTCTGAGCTGGACAGGCCTTCGGTCAATCATGAAACTGTCGCTATGCCATCGATCGCATGGTATAAGTAAATATTCAGTTGTTTTATTTAAAAAAAAAACAAGTCTAAGGTAGAAAATTTCAGAATGTTGTAGCTGTTGTTTAGCACATGTTATAAAAATCAAACTTGTAGATATTGGATATTATAGGTGTAGTCGGCATATACTCTGAGCAGAAAACTTGTTCATGTATTAACTGTCTAGATTCACACTTTATTATGATGCAAATGTGATATAAACGAAGGCAGAAACATTTGTTACTTTTTCATCTTTTATCTCCGTGATTTCTATTGAATGGTCATTATTGAGGTTTTAGACACAATCCTTATCAATTATAACAGGTGTGTCCAAGTAGCTCTGCGATTTGTTAGTTGATGAAATATACTTTAAGGAACCATACTTGACTTATCAAATACTAATTAAACTAACTACGTATTAGACTGTTTGCATTTGTAACCTCTTGACCGCAAACGTAGTGAAATATTCATATATTTATCATACAGAATGGTTAATTAACCGAGATCTTTATATGATCTGTGTCTTTTTCTACTGCATGCAGACAAATGAATTTCCTACAATTATAACAGGTATATCTAAATAGCTCTGTGATCTGCTAATTACAGGTATGTGCATTAAGTAACATGCACTGTAGTTTATTTACCTAGGTTTACATTGGCGGTTGTGACCTCTTGACCTAGTGAAATATTCATAGTTTAATAAAAAGTAAAAAAAATCTATAGACCCTAAAAAGTTATCTTTTTTGGCCCCTTTGACAACCCTTTTGACAAAATCTAAATCTAAAGGGG
>MJUT01044425.1:541557-584397 GCA_002080005.1 Gigantidas platifrons | reverse complement strand
TGAAATCATGGCACTGTTGATATGTGCATGGACGTATGTTGTGATTGTCCCTATTGAAATCATGGCACTGTTGATATGTACATGGACGTATGTTGTGATTGTCACTAATGAAATCATGGCACTGTTGATATGTACATGGACGTATGTTGTGATTGTCCCTAATGAAATCATGGCACTGTTGATATGTACATGGACGTGTGTTGTGATTGTCACTAATGAAATCATGGCACTGTTGATATGTACATGGGCGTATGTTGTGATTGTCACTAATGAAATCATGGCACTGTTGATATGTACATGGACATATGTTGTGATTGTCACTAATGAAATCGCTGGCGCTGTCGAGGTGGCACATGAGCGCACAGTTTTTGTGTATGTTGTGATTGCCAATAATTGAGGATCATGAACGGTCTGGAATATAGTTTGTCTTGAAATGAACAACTAACGACCACTTCTAAGAAGCTTCTGTGCAATAGTTGTTTTAAGCATGAGATGTTGTATCCTCGTGAAGCGAATTGTGTAATTGATTGTGATCGAAATGTCCGAAATTATTTCTCTCTTGGGGGTTGCAGCCCACAGTGGGAGACACTATTTACTATTTCTAAAGACCGTTTTCTCATGGTAGCCATCACTTTCATGTTTTGCAAATAACATGAAGAATATACATCCTTGATTAGGAGCATACATTATTCAGTGAAATCAGGACCCATCTCCTGAAAGATTCTACACAGAAAATATCATTTAAATGTACGATTGCCGTTACCACCTCGAGTGTAATCATTCAAAAGTGTCCTATTCTGAGATTTTCTACAATCTTTTTTGGACTCAATGAGACGACACGTAGACAATAAATAACTGTAGATAAGCTTTATGATATGAATAAGGCAGCATCTTCAACATCTAAAAAGACAATTCAATAAATATGCCACTCTCTAAGACACGATTCTGACTATATCAAGTAGTCTTGTGATATAAGTGTTTTCTTTATTTCAATGGATTAATTTTACATTAATAAAGTGTCAAAGACTTTTATGAATTGTACTCTACTGCTAAAGTTCTTCACATACATGTGTGGGAATGCGTTCATAAACTAAGCAAGCGAATACAAAATCTACTACAAAAACGTTTTTATAAAATACTTTATTTAATTTGACTTTCACCACATAATTTAGTATTCTGAAAACTTGCAAATAGAAGAAAGACATACTTATATTTACGCCTTATAGAGCAGAGCATAAATTGATTATCAGGAAACAAATTCAACAATTTTTATTTTATTTACCTTTAGTGTTTCACTAAAGGTAAATAAAATACCTGACACCATGTGTGTTTGCTTTATGGTGTTTAACGCCCCTTTCAACAATATTTCAGTTATATCGTGTTATATCAGTTTTATTATTGACGGAAACCGGAGTACCGGGAGAAAACCACCCACCTGTCGCAAGTCACTGACAAACGTTATCGCATAATGTTGTATCGAGTACACCTCGCCTGAGTGGGATTCGAACTCACAACCTTAGTGGTGATATGCACAGATTGCATAGTTAATTGTAAATCCAACTACCATACAATCACCACCAATCTTTTTGATTATGAGTATACCTGATGAACGTTATTTTAGAAACGCATCGTGTGCCCTAAATTAGATATCTACGTATTTTTTTATTGTGAACCATATACAGTGTATTGATAATTTCAATATCTGACAGACATTTTAAGTTTTGTCTATCATTATAAAAACGATTTTGCTTAATAATAGAAATTAAACAATTGATCAATTACACACACGTAGTAATACGACCTTTAGTAGACAATATTTCATTCCATCCGATAGAATATAATTGCTGACTAAATATGGCAAATTAGCACCAAGCATAGCAAATTCTCAGAACGCTATTCCCAGTGTGGAGCATTTTCAACCTTTTAATAAATTCTTAATGTTTAAATGGTTGGTGATTTTACGTTAACAGTCCATTTGGAAAAATGTAGATGTACCTAATCAATAGAGTGAATGTATATGTCTATTACAGTCTGTAAAACCTTGAATATATCATTGCAAATCATAACACACCCTAAGTAAATAAATCTGTTAAGTACTTTAATGTTTCAAAATATACTTTTTTGTATTTTACACCGTGAAAATTTTGATAGTATATGTGACTTTCTATAGCAATTAGAGGAATTGTCTGTCAAAAGTTCTCTTTTACTTCTATCGAATACTGACGGACTTAAACATGTTGATGATTTTTATTCCCGAGATTTCACATGTTGGTATGACTTGCTATCCAATCCTATTGTTTATGTACAATAAAATAAAATAAACATGATAATTTCATAATGATACGCGATTGTAACCTGCATTAGAGACCTGGAATTTTTCGGGAATGTCCTCTACTTCGTCATACAAGTGTGTGAATACGCTTATAAACTAAGCCAAGAAATACTAACTCTACTACCAAAACGTGTTTAATATCCTTCATTTTATTTGAATTTCTCCGCATAATTAAGTCTACTGAAAACTTACAAACAGAAGAAAGACATATGTATATTTGTATGTCCAAGATCACGCCTTATGAAATCAGAGCTTATCATTAGACATCCGAATACAAATTCAACAAGAAACAAGAAACACTAAAGGTAAAAACAAAAAACCTCGACAACATTTGGTTGTCTTCGTCTTGTGTATTCCATTGTATATCCTATGTTGCCAGTTTCTCTGGATTGTCCATTTTTTATTGCCCCTTCGGTATTCTCTAACGTTTATTTGTCCCGTGTCTTGTGTACCCTATGTTGCCAGTTTCTCTGGATTGTCCATTTTTGATTGCCCCTTCGGTATTCTCTAACGTTTATTTGTCCTGTGTCTTGTGTACCCTATGTTGCCAGTTTCTCTGGATTGTCCATTTTTGATTGCTCCTTCGGTATTCTTTAACGTTTACGTCACAGAAACGTGTGAAGATGTGCTCGGAAGATACAGTTAATTATGTGTAGTATGCGACATTCATTGTGTACAAGTACATCGTTTATAAGTGGAAAATGTGTGTACATCATTTCTGGAATGGCATTATTCAAAGACTAGAATAGCTTTTCAACGTATTGTGTTGTAAATGAATTTAATGATGAAATAAATCTATACATTGTATTCTGCATGTGTTGTGTGTGACTTCGGTCAATTGGTGCCACATTTATCTATTAATGGTATTCTGCCTGTGTTATGTGTGACTTCAGTCAATTGGTGTCCGATTTATCTAGTAATGTAATACATATTAAACTTAAGATTGTCGTGTTTAATGGCAGAGAACGATAATTAGATCGAAGGAGGTGAATAGATAATTAAAATCTAATCGATGTTTGTCTGAGTCTTTACAATTAGATTGCTAAATTTAGTTTTGTACATTGTCAGTGGACTGTTTGAACCTACTACGAACGCCACATGGTATATTTATATTCAAGAGAGGAGTAATAAAATCAAGAAAAATAACAAAACAAAACAAAACAAAAACACAACAACGTCAGATCGTTTCCAAAAATCCAATGTGGAAATCGTAGAAATAGGCATAATACCCTAACCTACATATACATGACCACTCATTCACCTGGCTTGATACATGCACTTCAATATCAAAAGTGTCGATACTGAACTAGTTTTGTTGATCCAAACCTTCCCTCTAGTGATATGATGCCATCGTGTATCTGTTTCCCAATGTACAATGCCTACCATTACATATAACTGGGTGATGAATGTGCAGCCTTGTTTAAAGAATGACTTGTCATAATCTTGAACTCAATACATTTGTGACGCATTTGTGTACCCAATGTTGCCTGTGTCTCTGGATTGTCCATTCTTGATTGCCCACTTCGGTGTTCTAACGTTTATTTTCAAATACAATCATGTCATTCGGCAATTAACTTCTGAAATAAATAATAAATAAGCTGTACTCAAGGTGTCCAGAAAATTAAACTGATGAAAAATATTTTATTTCAGTGAATCACAACAACAGATGGGAAGGACGAGAAGTGTTACAAAGAGGGCGTCACATGTTTCCGTTCCAGTATAAAGTACCCGAATGTGTTCCCTGTTCGTTTGAAGGACCAGATGCTCATATCCGGTATAGTGTTCAAGGGATTATTATCCGTTATAATGGAGAATGTATAAGTTCACAGAGAATTATTAACGTTTTAAGGGAATATGATCCACAACGTGAACCTGGAGATTCTGCAGCTAATTCAGTAAGAATTGTTAAAGGGATAAATTGTTTGATAATGTAAATTGTAACATGAATGCATTCTTTTCCTTAGTCCGAGATTCCTCTGCCGTTCGACGACCATTTATAACTTGCTGTTGTCGTTCAACGACAACAGCCAGTTCTAAATGGTCGTCGACGGCAGAGGAATCTCGGACTATCTTTTCCTTTGATCTTTATACGGTTTATATACTAGAATGCAAGCAACAGGTAAGAACTATGAAATTATACACGCAGATACGAGATATTGCACACTTTAAATATGGACTGTCGTTTTATTACTCGCAGAGAGTCGTGCAATAATCATTGACCTAAATGTTACAAATCATTTATACCACGGTTTTCCGAGTTAAACGGTTAACTCGAAAAACCGTGGTATACATATTTCTAAACGTCTTGATCTTGTAAGGTCTATGCACATAGTTTGGCTTGTTTAGCAATGCATATACAGACACATTTGACTATATTTTGTTGAATGGAATGTTTCTATATTGCATATAAACATCATCACGTTTGCACTATAATTTTGCACGGGAATTTCCTTAATTAGCAGCTAGTTCCAATTTTGAGAAAGAAAAAAGGCATGGCAAAATATAATATGAACTACGAAAATTCACAAGGACAAAATATACTATTTTATATGTATGTTCACTATTAGATGCAGGATATTGATTATATTTTTATATATTTTAATTCGTACTAAGGCAATTACAAGTACATTTCTCTTCATTAACCATGCATTATTATGTATTTGTAGACACCTCATATATTAGAGGACCATGCTGAACGATCCGTTAGCACTCTGTGTTGTCGGCCTGGAAGAGTTTCCTGTTCTCTATCTTTACCGAAGCGTGCCTATGTTCCGGGTGAAATTCTCCGAGCCGAAATACTCGTACATAATATGTCTATAAGAAAATCTGGTGCTGTTAGCTTACAATTAAAACAGGTATGTTTAAATATTGGAGGGGTGTTATGGGATTGTGGTGTTTAACGCCACCTTTAACAATATTTCAGCCATATCGTGGCGGACAGTTTTATTGGTGGAGGAAACCGGAGTACACAGAGAAAATCATTTAATATTGGAGTACGATAGAAAATGGTATGTTTCCTTTTTGAAATAATTGTAGCATTGTTTTAAGCTTTAATTCTTCATATCTTACTTTGAATATTATGTTATTTACAAGCTCATACTAGATTTCTTAAAATACTTTATTGTAGTCTTGCAAAATAGGTCTTGCAATATTAATAAAATATTTACTTTAGC
The DNA here is from genome assembly GCA_002080005.1 of Gigantidas platifrons. Classification (NCBI taxonomy): domain Eukaryota; kingdom Metazoa; phylum Mollusca; class Bivalvia; order Mytilida; family Modiolidae; genus Gigantidas; species Gigantidas platifrons. The sequence goes on along the minus strand of MJUT01044425.1, from coordinate 578,892 downwards.
AATAAAAGAATGACTCGAAATTTACAAAAGAACATTTATGTAGGCGTTCAGCTTTTGATTCTACATGTATTATAACCAACACCAACAGATTATTACATGTATCAGATATCTTTGTTCCATTATTATATGATTCAGTTTCATTGTCGTCATTAACACATGAACATTTACAATCTGATTATAAATATCTTAATTGATGTAACTGAATATAACATAAATAGATGATGACATCAAAAGTGTCTAATGTTAATTATAGTCTTTAGATAATAGTAAACTAGAAATCTTTACAAACATATATAGGGTATTTTTTGTAAGAGATTTAACATAACATTAGTGACTTTTATTTTGTATTTCTCTTTGACACTTAAAACTTGGTGGAACATAAATTCCTATTTCAATTTTTGATTAAAGAATACACACATTAATGAGTCCATTTCACTAATTAAATAAGGATCAAACTACGAGTTAGATCAAAAGAGATAGATCTGATATTCCATAGATATTAATTATTTGAATCAATTATTTGGTATTATCATCCGCCCAGTAGTCAATGTTTCAGTGCCACCTTGTTTATCAGATATATTTATTATTTACTTTAACAGTAATGTAATTACTATTAAGAATAAACGTTAGAGAATACCGAAGGGCCAAATCAAGAATGAAAAATCCAGAGACACTGGCAACATTTTGTACACAACACACAGGGCGAAGATAAACATCACAGCACAACATAGAAAACTTAAAAGTAACACGGACCCCTCTCTTAGGCAATAGGTCATCTTAGCAGGTTCTGGTTATCCTTTTTAGACCTTTATGTCTTCCTGCTCCGAAAGACTTTAAAATTTGTGACTGTCCAGTATTTTAACGTTGATTGTACCTCATTAAGGTTATACCAGAAACGAGTTGTGAACATTAACTTAAACATCTACGTTTTAATTACTATCACTAGGTCGATACCCTCTGCTGGTGGACAATAATCCCCGATGGTATTATCCTCCCAGTAGTGTTTCGGTACTGCCATTGTTTATTAAACATATATTTATTATTGAAATGTACATTTCCTAAATAATGTAATTATTATTAAAACTTAGATCCTCTTCCTCATTCATAAGTGACCAGACACGATTTTGTCCTTTATGTTTAAGCCCTTTGTCTTCTTCTTTCCAAAGACTTTTAAATTGTTTAGCTTTCCAATCTTTTACCACCGAACATGCCTGATAAGGGTTATTCAAGAAACGCCTAGTGCCCATTGAATTAGATATCTACGTTTTATTCAATACTCTAACTTTCGTCCTGTTCATGCTCAGCGTCTTGGGTATTCCTCATGCATAGAATCTTTTCAAGCGATAACATTTCCATACATGTGCCAATCGAAATCACCATAAGTCTGTATCCATAATACAATAACATATATGTATCGGCTCATTGACAAGGCTATACTGTATCTTGATTTTATGTTTTAATAATATTTGTAGATAGTAACCTATGGTGGTGTTCAAACGAAAATACTTCTCCTTAAAGAGTTTAAAGTATGTGATGGACTTAGGCCTGGACAACATCGACAATGGAAGGAATATCCTTTACGTGTTCCACCTTTATGTCCGTCTAGACTACACATGTGTAAAGTCCTGGATGTTAGGTATTGTATAGCGGTAAGTTCACTTTTGTCATAGATGATGGTATGTGATTAAAAGGCAAAATACAGTCAAATCTGCCTTAGAGGACACCTCTATACAAATCACTGTCTATAAAGACCACCTCTATAAAACAAATCACTGTCTATAAAGACCACCTTTATAAAAACAAATCACTGTCTATAAAGAACACTTCTATATAACAAATCACTGTCTATAAAGAACACTTCTATATAACAAATCACTGTCTATAAAGGACCGTCTCATTTTTCCCCATTAATGAATAGTGTATACATACTTTTAACCCTTACATAAACGGCAACTGTTTATAAAGGGCACATCTGCAGGTTTCCTTGCGTGTCCTTTATATAGAGATTTGAATGTATTAGAATCCACCTGTTTTACATTGGCAGTTGTAAAGAATTTAAGGAAGAGCACAGCATACTCAAGTCAGAAAATTATTAAAGAAATTAAGGAAGAGCACAGCTTACTCAAGTCAGAAAATTATTAAAGAAATGAAGTACTAGTATATGCATGTACACAAGTCATAGGTAAAAATAATAGCAAAAGGAATACAAAACTTAAACGACAGGAACTACGCCAAAACCTTTGTGTGTCCAGATGTCCCTGATGATAATAGCATTATATATTTCAAATACATTCCACTGTGCAGAAACGTGCCACACGTCGGTGGTTTTCTCCGGGTATTCCAGTTTCCTCTACCAATAAAACTGACCACGACGATATAACTGAAATATTGGTTAAAGTGGTGTTAAACGCAATAACCCTAGCCCTAATTAATGGAATATATGAAACGTCGATGACGTTTTTATCAAATGTACATGTTGTAGTTTCTACTTTGTTTATGTTCATCAATTATTTGTCATTTCAGGTTGAGGCTACCTTTGCTGATATTATTTTATATTCTGCAGTGCCAATAATTATAGCAACAATTCCTGATAATTATTTAGAATTTTCAAAGTGGTCTTATAAAGGTATGGTATTAAGTATTCATAAAAAATGAAACAGCATCAAGTTATGTCTATTAATCGCTTGTAATGTATTTGTTAATGAATACCCAAGGCCTATGAGAGGGGGTTCAGCCGGTACATTGGTCCGGGACCCCGAGAGCCAAGAAAGGGCCCGTGAATCTCTGAAGGGCCCCTTAGCCATAGACGTTTTATTTTTATTTTTTGGGGGGTGAGGGAATTTTCAGCTATTTTTAGTTTATTTAGAAAAATAATCACGTAATATTCACTTAAGACTTCTGAATTCTGCTTGTTGATCATCACTCACGTTCTTCTTCTTCTTTTCGTTCGCCTTTACACTTCAGTTCAATTTCTGCTACGAATCTGGTGGTCTTTTGTAGGGCATTCACGGGTCCATAAAGCTTCTCCTGGAGTGTTGTTGGTAATGGCCATTTCTCTTCTCTTAATGCCTGATGGTTCTTGTATGTCTGTAAAATGTGGGCGGTATCTTGCTCTGTCTCTCCACAGGAGCACATTGGGGATGGTATCATTTTCATGACTCTGTTCAGATGTTGGTTGAGTCTGTTGTCTCCTGTCGTCAGTCTAAAGATGGTAGTTTGGTCAGATCTTGTCAGCTGGTGGTAACTGTCTTGTTGCTGAGGAGTCTTGAATAGAGATTTGATGATGGTCTTCATCTCTGTGAGGCAGACTGGGTTTTCTTGCTGTTGTTGTCCAGTACCATGCTTAGCTAATCTGTCAGCTTGTTCATTACCATGAACTCCACTATGAGGAGGGATCCACTGTAGCACTGTTCTAAGGGTTTTGATAGTGTATAACGCCTGTTCAAGCTGAGGTAGGTTGTCATTCATCAAAGCGTGTAACACTGAGAGGACATCAGTCATGAATACGACTTGAGTGTTGTCAACTTTGCACTTGATGGTATGTGCAGTATGAATGATGACTTCCATTTCAGCTTTGTAGTTGGAACAGTGTAGGCCTGTTGGTATTGCCTCTGATTGCTGCTCTCCATTGGGATACTGGATGTATATACCAGCCCCTCCTTTCGTTGTAGCATTTGTGGCTTATCCATCTGTATACACTCTTTTAGCAATGCTAGTCTGTTCGGCTTTGGTAGTGATATTTGGAATTGAGGTCTGGATGGTGATATTTCTTAGTTTATCTTCACATGGGGAATCATTCAGTGTGAAAGCTATGGGTTTGACATTCTTTGGTAAAACTTCCTGGTGTTTTCTTTGTAAGGCTCTTGTCTCTAATGCAAAGCTCGATCTCTTGAGTCTGCCTGAGGAAAGCTGTTTTAATCTTATATTCATCGGATGATCTTGAGAGCACTAATATTTGGTGGCCTGTATCATGGCTTTGCATTCCCTTCTCTTACGTAATGGTGGTATGTTTGTATCTCTTCCATACTTTGTATTGGGTGTTGACTTCATAGCACCTGTGATGATTCGTAATGCCTGGTTCTGAACTTTGTCTAAGGTCTGATGGTGAGTCTTGGCTGCTGTCATCCACGAGCTAGATCCATATTCAAGATGTAAGCGTACATTTCCTTGGTAAACAGATTTCAAGATTTTTTCATTAGCACCCCACTTTGTTCCTGCAAGTTTTCTCATGATGTTCATTTTTCTCCTAGCCTTAGCTTCAGCTGATATGTTGTTTCCAGGTCATTCTATTGTCAAAAGTTACGCCAAGGTATGTCTGCTGTTCATTCATATTGACATTATATCCGGGACCTCAAATCCTCAATTTTGAGAGAAGTTTCAACCTGTTCGGAGGCCCCAAAGTATTCTTCTTCCGCCTTGAAAATTTCTCTTGGAGGCCCTGTGAATACGGATGTTACGATTATTATTTGAACCCAACGATCATATTTTGGGAATTATCAAACATATATCGCTATTCAAAGTTTATTACTTCAACACTAGCATTTTCATTTGTGGCAATGGCGTGAATAATGCTTAATTTTACTTCTGATTGATAAAGGGAAATAATCCTTTTACATTGGATAGTTATTAATTTAGAAGATCGCATATTAACATTTGATAAATGTCAATTTTCTAAAACCAAATTAGAATAGACTCAATTAGACACTCGGAGTTGAACAATTTAACCTCATATGAGAACACGCCGACATGACTAGAATGTTTGTTTTTGAAACTCGTGAATTGATTGACCTTTGACCCATATAGTCTACACTAATAGTATATATTTTCCAATGTAAACATGTTTGTCGTTGTTTTCATCAACTAGCCTGCAACATTAGGGCTAGGGTTATGGTGTTTGACGTCACTTTCGCCAATATTTCAGTTATATCGTGGTGGCTAAGTTTTATTGGTGGAAACAGAGTACGGGAGAAAACCATCGACCTGCCGTAAGTCCCTGACAAATTTATCGCAAAATGTTGTATCGACTACATATCGCCATGATCGGGATTAAAACTCAAAACATTATTCAAAATTAGGACTTGACAACGAGTTCCGTATATATGGGAGACGAGAATAAGAAATAACATTACATTACACAGTTTTTGTTATATTTCAGTATGTACGCCTTCATTAATGATGGACGATACTTTAACAGATTGTTATATACATGGTTGTACAAGAACTGAATCAGAGGAAGACGAATTCAAGCCAAAATATAAATACTTCGAGAACATACGAGATCTCAGACGAGATAAAGATTTAATAGTTAAATTTCGATACAGTCCTAGTTTGAAAAGAAAGAATAAAGAAAAAGAAAAAAGTAAACAAGAATTAGCGAGACCAACAGTGAAATTGAAGAGTGAGGACATTACGTCCTCTTCATTAGCATGAACTACCAAATCTACAGGAAAGAAAACAATACGTTTAACGTTGTCACATTGTGTAAAAGAGACGAATAAACCATCTTTTAACTGTTCGCAAAGTTCAGAATGCAAGCTTTTTTAATTGTATGTTACTAACTATTTCCAGCTGTTTTTATTAGAAAGCGTATGTAAAATGGCCAGTTTAAAGTATCAAGTTTTGCGTTGTCCACGTCGAAATTAAAACGCACAGTACTGTTTATTCGACGGTCGACGACCACTTTAGTTCTGTATATGACACAAATAGACATGATATGGTAAGCAGTGTACAATTATTTGATAATATTCAATATCGTAAAACGATCGATGGCGATCTGCATCTATCACAAAATTATATATTGTATCATATTGGTTAAAATAGGAGGACAACGACAGAATAGAAATCCTTAATGGCTGATGAAAGTATATTTTATTAATGATTGCTACCATTGTAAAAGACATGTGCAGCATATTTGTATAGTGCAGTATTAATATTACTAAAATCACCTTAAAAATTTAGCAAAACCGGACATCTTTTCTGTGAAAATATTGAATTTTAATTGAAAACCATGATTAATTATTATTAATGCAGGATTTAACTAAATTCCTTAATTCATGAGGGGCCATTGTGATCATGATCGTATGGTAATTGGATTTACAACTACCTGTGAAATCAGTGCGTATCACCACTAACGTTATGAGTTTGAATCCAGCTCATGGCGAGATGTTCTCGACCCAACATTATGTGATAAGGTTTGGCAGTGACTTGTGACAGGTTGGTCGTTTTCTCCTGATACTCCGGTTTCCTCCACTGACGCCACGATATAGCTGAAATATTGTTGAAAGTGGCGTTAAACACCATAACCATAATCATATCCAAAACCCTTAATACGTGTAATAATTTTAAAACTCATAGGAAGGCATGGTTAAGTAAATTAGAAAAAAAAACTGTTAAATATGACTCATTGATAAAACTCATGGTTATCAATTACAAGTTTTATTGTGTTAGCAGTTTGGATATATTTTAGAAGGAGCCGTTTATCTCAGAAATAAAACCATTGTATTGTATATGTTGATGGAGGTATCCATTATCCAAATAGAGGCAATTAAATCAAGCTTGCTTTAATTAACACATGCACTCAGATATGCTCTTAATATCACTGATTCGTCCCTACAAACCAAACAATAGTTTTTATATGAACTATAATGTGCAGGACAAGAATGCATTGCTGTATTTCCAAAAATCTGTCTTTGTATTGAAATATGTCCCAGTTTTCTTTCCATAGTTCACAATCTTATATCATATTAAGATATCTACGTTGTTATTGTTTTTTCTACTCACGACCTAGACAAAACTATTATATTTGAGAATTCCAAATAAGTTTGTTCAAATAACATTAAAAAAAATTGCATATTTGAATGCTCCTCGAAATTATTTTATTCGTCAAATATAAAATCATCTATATAATAATTTGTATTCTGTTATATTCATTCGTTGTATCAGAATGTTTTCTACGCCACCATATACATGATGTACTGCTAAAGTTGACATTAAATACGAATCAATCAATCAATCAATCAATCATTTAACTATTTCCTCATTCAAAAGTAAATTTAATATGCAATATCAATTCCAGAATTAGAAGAAAATATGATCGCTGGGAAGATATGACAACATCCGAATTTATGGAATGATAATTACATTCGGTTCCTCTCTTGTGTATTGCAGTCCACGTATAAAAATCAAACCTATGGTATTTGTTTTGTGACCGTTGTAGTTTATTATTTTGAGAGGGCTGGATGTGTCAAAATAGTTTTTAATACTTTTAATACAAGTAACGATAAAAGCTATATATCCAAGTAGGTTCAATTTAACTTCTATTATACAATTATAGTCTTTAGTAGAGGTCGATATTAGTTTTTATAGACCTAAGAAATTAATATTGACCGAAGCCGTAGGCTGAGGTCATATCGACCTCTACAAAAGACTGTAATTGTTTTATTACATAACAAATCAAAGTGAAAGTGAAAGCGAGTCGATATGGCTTTTAATCAAGTCAGTGTGACATCATGCATAATGTAATGGAAAGTGAAAGTGAAAGCGAGTCGATATGGTTTTAATCAAACAATATCAGCATTTACAGAATGTTATGTGACAGCTTTTTATCCAATGAATATTTTCAAATTAAATCATTATGTAATAAAAATATATATATATCACACGGTTGCGGAACATATCACACCCCTTTCTGTATTCCGTATCACATTATAATTTGTGTGCCAAGTATATCCCTCGAGCCTACCCCTCTCTGGCTGATATATCAGAACATATGGCTGATAAGGGATCTGATATGAAAATGGCATATGATAATCTCTATATATTGATATTCTCTCTTATCATGTAATACTGTAATATGATTGGGTAGCAATATATAGCAGATAAACGGAATTTTCCAGAGAATTGACATGATCTATATCAATCTAATTAAACTTAGATGTTTGTTGTAGGTCTTTTTTGTCTTTCGATATACAGTGTGTCGCCAAAAAAATAAAATTTTAAAACATTCTAATTTTAGTTTGTTTGGAAACCGCACAAAATATTGTTTGAAAGAAAAATCCAAAACAACCAATTCATATAATACATATGGACCAGATCAATTATACTGAATAATTTAGTTTTAATTTTTGTCAATATATTTTGTGCCAATTACTTGGCTATATGATAACCTCATTTGCTGAATAAAATCATCGAAGATACCAATACCCCATGTACATGTAATAAATGTCTTAATTTGTGTTAGGGTATAATCACCATGGAAACCAAATTTAATTATATTTAAAAGAAGATAAAAGTTAATATGTTTTGATGTTATCGTATTAAACCTAAAACATTATTTTTTTGTATTTTGTACTCTATAATGAACACCTTTAAATGACTTTACATCATTATGATTATACACGACTATTCGTGGAGATTTTAACCTACGGCCAAAACCTACTTCTTAATATTTAATTTTGCTTTGTTATATATGTTCGAAATATTTTCATAATATCAAAAATTGTTCAAAATATTTTTGTTAAATAAATGTTGTATTTTGAACAATTGTGAGAGTTTTATTATTTATTGTTGGTATAATATTTGTTGTTGTCACGTAAATGTGCAAGAAATGAAATGTCATAACAAATATCAATATGCATTCTGTTCTTCCGTAAGAGGAACACAAGAAGATATGTTTGTGCCAAAAGACAACCGGATTAAAAAAAAAAAAAAAAAAGTATAATCTCAAAAGTAATAAGAGTAACACGATTAATGATTAAATATGAACACAAAACCGTGGAGTTATATCAGCACAGTGATATCACGAATTTCGAATCCTGAATCTCGAATGATCCTTCTGGGTTTTCAGTTACACTAATAACACGAGTTGCACAAGGATGAGACGAAAATTATGTTTCCGCGGAAATCATTGCACAAGGATGAGACGAAAATTATGTTTCCGCGGAAATCATTGCACAAGGATGAGACGAAAATTATGTTTCCGCGGAAATCATTGCACAAGGATGAGACGAAAATTATGTTTCCGCGGAAATCACAGTACGTAAATAAACATATGAAATTATATATTTCCGCAAAAGTACCGATACAAAAGTGGAGTAAGGAACTGAGTAATTGTCATGGATAGCACAATTCATACCACACAACACATTAAATAAGACCGAGAGATTTTCCACCTAAGAGATGTAGTACAAAACTAGGGTAAAAACGAATACTGGCTATAGGATGACACAAACTAATATAATATGTAAATATTAATAAAACTAAGGTTCTCCTTTATCAGGCATAGGTGACCTTAGGAGATTTTGGCTACCCTTTTAGGTCCTTTGGTTTTATTGCTCCCAAAGCTTTAAATTATTTGGCTTTCCAATCTTTCGATTTTGAGCGTACATGGTGAAGGTTATTCTAGAAACGATATCCCCATGAATCAATCTAGAATTGAGATCACGGTTTCCGAATGACTGAACATTTTCTTTCACAACACTCTTTGAAAATAATCGAAACAAATATTCACATGTTAATATTTCAAATAATGTTAGCAATTGACACACTGCAATTACGTACCATCTTGATGCAAAATGTTCGTACAAGTATTGCGAAATACTCTATTGGCGTAATGTTTACCGGAAGGGTAGTTCATGTTTATGTACCAGTGTAAAACAATAAAGGATGAGTGTATTAACTGTTGTTTATCCTCACAAAGTTACATAATGGTATTAAATGATATTTAGAATTACTACCGTCATATGAGACAGCAACTAACCCTAGGTCATCAATACTCTTTTGGACTGGTCGATATATTCTGAATACAAACCAACAGTACAAACACAAAGATATAACACCACAAACAAAGAAAGCAATCCATCAGTCTACAAAGACTATATTTTCTTCAGTATAGCGATTCGCTTGTGACGTCAAATGTTTAAGTGCAATTTAAATTTCTAGTACAGAAGGAAACAATAAATGAGTACACCGTGGCACCGGAAACACTACTGAATTATTGATCACATCCAAGCAAGTAAAACTAAAATATGTTTAATGTCGGATTTATTACATGAAACTATTGTAATATTGACCAAGTGTTGACAGATGTGGCGAATGTTGATGAAGAAGACTGACTGCGGTTGTCGTGTGCGCATTTCCGGTTCGTCTGCTGTTGTACCAAGAATATCGAAATATATTCGAGGCTGATTCCAATCGTGGAAGAATTTCCTTCATGTAATGCAACTGAGTGTTTACTGACTGACTTTTTGGACATGCAAATTCTGTCAGCCATATTGGTTTGTGGTATCTATCCCATAACTGCTTTAGGTAGTGCATAGTTTGATCAGCGTGACACCAATAAGCATGTGTGGCAATATGATCGACTCTACAACCATGACAATGTTGGAAAAACTCGTCTAACCATTGAAATGGACTCATATTACAATGAATGCATGGTGCAATTGCAGGGCTTACCAAAACCTTTCCTGTTGCTTTCCTTTCTATTGTTTTCCAGTGGGTTGCGGCATCTTGTGGTGATATGTTTGATTGCTGAGAGAAATTAGGCTCATTAAATCCAAGAACATATTGAGCTTGCTTTATGATGTAGATTGGTGTGTCAACATGAGGTCGCCATCCCCAAATCATTGGAACATATCCGGACTTTGTTTGATTTGAACAATGCTTTTTATGGTGTTCCCATGGTGACATATGGTAATCGTACCTGGATAATAAGAGGTGACATAACATGAGAAAACAGTAAAAAATATCTTAGTAGAATGAGAGGTGCATTAGATTTAGTGTCTTTCTTCTGTCACCGATAGAACGCAATGTGGGTCTTAGAAGAAACGGGAACTAATTAACTATCGCGACCACCTGGGTGTACCTCCGTGTTACTCATATTTTAAGTTTTGTGTGTTGTGATTTTTGTTTTGCTTGGCTTCGTTCTGTATCTTGTGTCCAATGTTGCTCATGTTTCTGAATTGTCCATTCTTGATTGCACCTTCTGTGTTCTCTGATATTTATTATAGACAAATATTACATATAGGACAACCTTGATACAATACAACACTATATGTATATGACTTCCAATAACACAAGTATCAGATCAGTTTAAAATGTTGAGGTTTATTTCTGTTAAAATGTGCTCGGATGTGTTGTTTTTGTAAGGGTTTTGTGTACATATACATCAATATGTAAAATAAATCTACTAGAAACATTTTGAATATGTTGTTGATTTACATTTTTCTGTGAAAAGTAAATCGTCTTTTCATCAATTACACTGAATTTGATGCCTTGTAGCGCTGTGTAGCATTTGATAGACCTTACTGGATACTCTAGATACTTCCTTTTTTTTCAAGTAAATAATCATAATTCTAACATGCCTAAGTTATTAATATCAACAAGAAAGAACACTTACCACCAGTGCACATTTGTGAAAGCTTGTTCATCACCACACATATAAGCATCTCCACCAGAAATTGCTACACCTTTTTTATGTGATGCCTCCGCAATAAGCGGAATGCACAGTAAAATTGTAAAACATGTATAAACTGGATTTTGCATGCCTACAAATATATATCAAGTATAACAATTATTACAATGATGACATTGGAAAGACGGTGCTTTCTAGATATCGCAGATTTTAATTTTAGTGTGACCTAACATAGGTAGTATCCTATTCATATAGTGTCATTGCATTTTCATAAAGCATGCCATCATGTAAATTCAATAACATCACACAATTTATAGACACATTTATAGCACGACGGGTATCACTAGTGGAGCAAGAACTGTTTATTCTGGAGTTTGTTTGGCTCAATAAAAGTAGCATGTTGTATACCATTGTCTGTCTTTATGTCATTCAAGATTATTTTTGGCCATTGTATTTTCTGTCCTTCGAAATACTCCTTAGAATTGATTACCCTTTTGAGTATTTTCAAACTTATTTTTTACATGAGGCATTCCTTGTAATAGGATGACAAGACCCAATAATTAAGATCAATAGATAGTTCTATAAAATGACTAACATGATCTTGGCTTAACAGATTGTATATTGAAACTCTCGAGAAATATAACAATAAGTTGTAATACAAAACTGCAAAATGTAAAGTGAAATATAAAGATACCGGGAGGTGTGGACAAACAATTAAAATTTGACCTCTATGAACTCTGATTTGCTGAACGTCCAACAGTAAAAACTGTTAAATTCCATATAGCATTAAAGATGTTAGAAATCTTGTCAACAGAGAAAATGTGCGATAAACTTGTATGTTGAAATCTGTTCGTTTTTATAAGGACTTGAGAACATTAACTCTTACTATGACATGTTATACATACCTCTATTCCACATAAGACGTGTTGATGCTTGTCAAAGGCTAGATACCCATATTTTGACCTTTATACACCAAGACCTGCTTAATCTATAATAAACTCTAGTTCACGTCAGATATAGGAATTTGGGTCACGCTATGGAAACGAATTCTGTTTCGATGATATGCAGAAATATTTGTAAATAAACGTTAGAGAATACAAAAGGGGCAAGCAAAAAAGGACGATCCAGAGAAACTGGTCACAAGGTTACACAAGACAGAAGACGAAGACAAACAAGACAAAAACACAACACAATATGTGTTTGACAGCACTATACGCAAACAAACAGAAACAATGTAAATAAGACATGACATATTGTTTGATGAACACAAATATATTTCAGGAAGATGGGGTACATCTCAGAGTAAACAATTATTCAGTTTCTTTATGGTCAGAAAATATTATGTTGTGGCATAGTTTAATGTATATTTATACAGCACAAACACCATGCACTAGATATAATTAAAAGACACGTCCATATTACCTTTAATACTGAATCCTCTCAAGCCAATCCGCTATTTGCTGTTACAGCTGCATGCTAAAAGGGAAGTTACTCGTATCACCATAACAACATACAGCTCCGTTCGTGAAGTTAATATCAAGTTTTCAACTCTCGAAAGGTTGACAACTTTCGATGCTCACCTCATATGAAGACCATACTGGTAAATTGTCAAATATGACATATTGAAATAGAAAACATTCTCAGATCTACAGTGTTATTGGTGGGGGAAACCAGAGTACCCGGAGAAAGCCACTGCCGGAAGTCACTGACAAACTTTATCACATAAGGTTGTATCTATTAAAACCTCGCCCGAATTGGGATTCGAACTCACAACTTTAGCGGTGATAGGCACTGATTGCATAGGTAGTTATAAATCCAACTACCATGCGATCACGAGCACGACGGCCTCCAGCACCCCTCACCTCAAACCATTGAATATATCAAGGACCACGACATATGACGTAGGAAATCTAGATCATGGCTTGGTACAGGCACAAAAATGTGGCGGGGTAAGCTGATTAACAAGACCACACATCGGTGGTGTAATGAGCAGCGTACTCGCCTAGAGTGTTGTAAATCATGGGTTCGAGCACCGTCGGGGATAAAACACAGACTATAAAATTTGTATTTGCTGTTTCTCTGCTAAGTACGCAACATCAAATCGTAGCCGGAAGTGAGAAAGTTTACCAGTTGCTTGCCCATGATCAGTGGTTCTCTCCGGGCACTCCGGCTTCTTCCACCACTAAAACTGGTCGCCATGATATAGCTGAAATATTGCTNAAAGTGGCGTTAAAACACCAAAAATCAATCAAATCAAACCGTAAGAGTAAGACTGGTTTTCAATGAATCAGAATAATGTGTCAGAGTAGACCAACATGTCTACATACGAACTCTTCTTTCAGTGAGCTAGTACTATAACATTCCAACTAAGCGTGTTGGTTTAGTACAAAGCGGCCATCATCTCATCGAAATGTAGCTAGCTCTCGCTATGATATAATTGACAAATTGCCCACTTGGGGCTAAACATTAATCATTCACTCACTATAAAAGCATTAATCGAATCTAAACTGAAGCAATTAAACCTCTGTTCTTTCACTTGAATGTGTTACTGGAGTGCAATATGTGATTTCCTGTTTACATCATGTAAAGAAATGTAAATAAATTACGTAATATTATTTTAAAAAATCACTAACACGAAGTCTTCAGTTCTAGATACGTTTTATAATAACTTCACATAAAATTATTATAATAGTGTCCTAAAGTTGTAAGCTGTGCGGAATGTTGATGAAGAAGGCTGGCAGACGATGTAATCCAACCATCACCTGATGTCCTGCTTACAAACCAGGCATAGCGGTAAACATAAGAGGCAGACTCCAATCTGGGAAGGAGATCCTTCATGTACTGCATCTGGGTATTAACAGAATGTGTTTTGGGACATGCGAATTCTGTCAACCATATAGGTTTATGGTATCTATCCCATATCTGCTTCAAGAAGTGCATTGTTTGGTCTGCATTGCACCAATACGCATGTGTTGCGATATGATCTACTCTGCATCCATTGCAATGGCGGAAAAATTCATCTAACCATTGAATCGTGTTGTATTTACAATTCCCACAAGGTGCTGCTGATGGACTTACCAGGACTTTACCATGAGCTTTGCTTTCAATTGATCTCCAGAAGTTTGCCGCGGTTTTTGGCGACATGTTAGCTTGGTTAGCATGATTTGGTTCATTAAATCCCAGAAGGTAACGAGTGTGATCAGATAAATTAAATGATACGTCAGCATACTGGCCATTACCCCAAACCAAGGGAACATATCCTGACTTTGTCTTTGTTGTACAGTGTTTTAATTGGTGCTCAATTGGTTTTATGCGCCAATCATACCTGAAAAAGGCGATATAAATACAATGTATATGTATTATCTATACTCTCAAGTATAAGGCAAAATAATAAACAAAACGCAAATATCAATTTGCCGACAGCCCGCCGTCCGTGATGGACGCCGGAATTATTATTAACAGAAAAAATGTTATGTTACATGTCACTTGTAATCAATTCACAATGTACACAGCCAACATTTCAAACAAAACTATATATTGCATAATTAGAATTCCGTCACAGATGGGCAAGGCCGTCCAGGAAAAACCAAAGTAATTTGGTAACCTGTATCCGATGACAATGCTCGAACCCATCTCTGGACAATCAGGTGCCGGACCTTACCTTAAATTTTTTTTATAACAAAGATGCAAATCGTAAATAATGTAAGACTAACATACAGACATATTTTTTGTTGTTACACGTATGCACGACGGCTAGAAAGTAAAGAGAACCAAACGAACACACCTAAATTCCCAACCACAAGACAATGTTCTCATTGGTCAATTTCGACCATTACCGTATGAATATTCATTAGTATCAAACCGACAATACAATATTTTCCCGCTATACATCGAACCGCGGGAAAATATTAATATACATATGGCAATATCGGTAGTCGACATTGGAGACAAAATATCCCAACGTATTATCTTCCCTTTTCATACGACAAATAAAAACACCCCTCTGCCGGCCTATGTTACCTCTTTATATGAGATTTATTGTTTATATACCCGCTCTCATTGTAAATGAAGCATCATTATTGCTTACTTAAAGTTAAACAACAACCTATTGATCAACGATATGCGTATTCGTGACTTACTGCTACAAAGGATTTTAATGTTTTGATTTTTTGTTTTTTTACACCACTTTCAACAATATTTCAGCTATATCATGGTGACCAGATTTAGTGGTGGAGGAAGCCAGAGTACCCGGAGAGAGCCACCGACCATGTGCAAGCAACTGGTAAACTTTATCACTTGCGGATGCGAGTCGAGTGCACCCTTTTTGTAATTTACAAAGCCGGGCGCGACCCCACGGCGTATTGGTGATAGGCTTGTATGAGTTGTTAGATCCAACGACCTTACTCATTGAGCCACTCGCCCGCCCCCAAAGGATTTTAAAATTATTTGGCTTTCCAATCGTTTGGTTATGAGCGTACCTGATGAAGGTTATTCCGAAAATACTTCGTGTGTAGTTAATTAGATATCTACCTTTTTATACTGCTCTACAATTTAATTATTTTATTTTAGACGATATAGCTGAACATTTTCCTTCACTATACTCATTATTTGTTTTCAATTTGTTTTTAATTTGAATAACTCACCACCAGTGAACGTTGGTAAATGCCTGCTCGTCTCCACATATATAAGTACCTGCTCCAGCAATTGATATACCTTTTTTATGGGACGCCACTGAAAAATTCAGTAACGTAAGCAAAATTACAAAATAAACTATTCTTGACATTCTGAAGAATTGACAGGTAAAATGACTTAAGGTAACACTAGTAAATAGATAACATCTCAACAGCTGATCGAAATTTGCAAATTTTATTTAGGGCAGATAATTTACATAAATATAAGTACATATCATTGACATAGTTCTGGAAAAGTTCGAGTAATGTATATGTCTGTATTTATCTTGTTAATTGTTATATTGTTACTTTGGTCTGCCTCAGATGATGTTGAAACAAATACTGGACCTAGTAACGACAGCTCGAGATGCATTTACGGTACGCATAACAACACTGTTACATGGGAACAAAGCGGGGTGGTATGTGACCAAAGGATTCACATTAACTGACAAGGGGTAAACAGCAAATCACACGAGGGGCTCTGTGATACAATGGTCAGTTGGCATTGTATTATATATAATATCCCCAACAATTAGCGCATTTTGTTTCGATCTCAACGGTATAAGTACACAAAATAAATATGACAATCTGTTTGCATACGATCACGAAAACTTCAAGTCAAAGCTAGAACAAATAAAAACCCATTGCTAGTGTTGTTGAAATGTTACAGCTCTTGAACTGATGCAAAAATGCAGATATTACTAAGAAAACTGATTCCGAGCCAACCAGTAGTTGTTCTTTCTCCTTAGTTCTGTGTGTTTACCTGAGAAGCAACAAATATCAATTTTAAAGTCTTTGGCTTGACCCGAGTATACTCAACGTTCATCACTCATTCAACATTCAATGATTACTACCATTATTCATTCTGTACTACGAATTAAGATTCGAATTATTGACAACATATACCACCTCCATCAGCTTAAACACACTCGGATGAAAAGAAAGATGTTCGAAAACGATGATTAAACATTGCAGTTTCAATGACTACAATAACCAAATAATACGTTTGTTATGTTAAAAATACTGGTGTCCAACACGATTTCCATATATGTTCGTGTCGTTTAGCAGTAACACGAAGGGTGTCATGTGTGGAGCAGGAACTGCTAACACTTCCAGAGCACGTGAGTTTACCACCGGTATTTCGTATGGTTCGTGTTGCTCGATCTTTATTTTTTGTGGTGTTTTGTAGATCATTGTTTGTCCTTTTGTCCTTTTTCTTTTTGACATTGTGTTGTCTGTCCTTCGATTTACGGCTTCTGATTACCCCTTTGG
Source organism: Gigantidas platifrons (assembly GCA_002080005.1). Taxonomy (NCBI): domain Eukaryota; kingdom Metazoa; phylum Mollusca; class Bivalvia; order Mytilida; family Modiolidae; genus Gigantidas; species Gigantidas platifrons. Next base: position 561,540 of record MJUT01044425.1, on the reverse strand, counting down.
TATTTTCTTACTGTAATAGTATTGTCAATGTTATGGATTAATTTGATGCAAGTTCGAACGGAGGTCATTGTAAATCATATAATGTCTTAATTGATTGCATTCTTTTCAAAATGCAGAAACCACTTGGATTCCACCATTGACAGAATATTTATCATTACCACTTCCAACAGTAAATTTGTCTTTATGTTGACGATTCATTTTGTTTTTTAATATAAACTGATAGCTATTGTCCTTGGTATAATGGATCTTGTTCACTGTTTGGAAGATCGGAAAACCGCGTAAGAATTAATAAAAATGTAAGTATGTATCTAATTTATTACGCACGACACGACACGTTTCTAAAATAACTTTCATCAGGAGGAACACTGAAAGCCAAAAGATTGGAAAGCCAATTAATTCACAGTTTTTGGAAGGAAGAAATTCAAAACTTTATTTCTACCAAATTAACGTTGTTAATGAAAGTCTGCATGAATCTAGATATGGGTTAGACAATATTCTTCGTTCTCGAGTTTGCTTAATTTCACATTGATTTGAATATACAATGTACCACGAAGACATATAGGGTCTAACACCGGGAGAGGTGCAAGATGGTAAAATCTGTGACACCCGAGGGTAAGATTTAAATCGTTATCGGACGAGGCTTGTCCGAGTCCGGTACGATTTAAATCTTACCCGAAGGTGTCACAGATTTTACTATCTTGCACCTTTTACGGTGTTTGACTCTTTTTCTCACCCCTTTCTATCGTGTCAATATTTGTTTACTTTTTGTGTAGTTTTGGCGCATGAATTTGCGAACCGTACCACAGGACCAAAATGCCACGTAATAAAATAAAACAAGATTTTCATTTTACAGCATTAAAGAGGTTCAATATAATAAAGTTAACAAACTTGTGATAGATTCTACAATAACAAAATCTTACACCTTTTACGATGTTTGCCCCTTTTTCTCATCTCTTTCTATCGTGTCAATATTTGTTTACGTTGAGAAAATATATAGAGTGCTCTCCCTTGTTCGGTAACTAACGTATCTAACGTAAATAAACAAAAATACCTCCTTTTTCACCAAAGTCAAACAACGTTTTTACAGGCATTTATTGCGGTTGTAGTAGCATGTATATAATATATTTATAAAATACATTGTATTTTTATTGTGAAATACATTTAAAATACTGCCAAGACACTATAAATCGACAATTTAATTCAACAATGGAAAACAATTTTGCGGGAAAAACGGGGTGTAGCTTGTCTTACCCTGGAGCCGGGGTAAGATAGAAAAATTTTTTTCACCTAAATTATCCTACTTTATCCAAGGGATGAGAAAAATAAATCTACTTGATATTTAGATAAGTTCGATGAAGCTAACTTTTAGCACTAGTGTTTCTTATATTGTATTATAAAGAAACACGAAGCTCATTTTCCCCATTGTCAATTTTCCATTTAGCTGCTTCATGTTACAATTCCGACGCACGGCAATATTAAACTATTGTATACCTGGTGTCGCATACTATGAATGAGAAGCTTTGAGGTGTATTTATATCCATTTTCACGCAGAAGTCTTTAGAAAAGTGCATACTGAAACAATAGCACTAATTTCCCATATAAAACAATAATGCGACCATGTGGTTTACAATGTGATAGTTCCAATGCTGCAGCCATCATACCCCTCGTGATGTCAACATGTACGTTTGTGTTTATATACATAGTGGAATCAGATATTATTAATCCTTTGCATTGTTAACATTACTTTTTGTATTCAATGGAACATCCTGGTAACAGGGACTGAATATTCATTGACAGAAAAATTGTAATTTGCATAATCCGTATGTGAGAAGATGCAGATATAGCTGTGTCATTTCATTATGGTGTCCAGAACAATGTATTATCAAGTGTGGTCAGATTATTAGTCAATATTTTTTTCCATAAAATCAGTTGGTTGTTCCGATTAGGATTTTCTTGATTGAGGGTGTTGTTAATTAGTATATCAACCAAGGTTTCTAGTGGTTTATTGATAATTTCGAGAGATTTAAGGTCAACATCATGACTTGGTTAACCCTTACGAAATATCATGGATGATCTTTGATATGTTCATTTTATCCTAGTAAAATTCTCGTCATTCTTTACAGTTTCACGACTTATCGGTGGAGGTTTAACGCGAATGAAACGACGGGTGTCAATAGAGGAACAAAAACTTCCTACCCTTCCGGAGCACCTCAGTTCAACACAGATTTTCAGAGGTGTTCGTTTTGTTCAATCTTTAGTTTTATGTGTAGTGTTTTGACGGTCATTGTTTGTCATTTTGCCCTTTTTCTGTATTGTCTGTACTTCGGTTTACGGCTTCTGATTACCCCTTTGGCATCTACACAGCATGATTCTATCAATGAAACTCTCCGTTTCGATTTAATTGAGAAATTATAAAAAGTTGCGTTAATTCTTAATATTTATAACTATGTGTATTCCTGATCATTTAATAAATAAAAATTAATTCATTTTTCATATTTATTTCAAATGTAACACGATTTAAAAATTGTTGTAATAATGACCTAGCGTTGTTAAATGAGGTCCGTTCATGTCTAACAGGTTGGCAGCTGGGTAGATCCATCCATCACCATGCGTTCTGCTAACAAACCAAGCATAACGGTAAACATAAGACGCCGCTTCTAATCTTGGCAAAATACTTCTCATGTAGTGGAGCTGATCATTTACGCTATTCTTTTGTGGACAAGCGAATTCGGTCAGCCAAATGGGCTTGTGGAATTTGTCCCATAACTGTTTCAGATAATTCATTGTAATATCAGGATTACACCAATACGCATGTGTGGCTATATGGTCAACCCTACAACCGTGGCAAGCTTGAAAAAATTGTTCTAACCATGACACGGGATCTAGCGGGTTTCCACCGGGGGCAACAGCAGGGCTTACCATGACACGCCCGTGCGAAGCTGCCTCCAGTTCTTTCCAATGTCTTGCAGCATCTTGTGGCGACATGTTTGCTTGTTGTTTGAAGTTTGGTTCATTGAAACCTAACACATAATGGGTGCCGTGTTGCAAGTGAACAGGATAGTCAATGTTGTGTCGCCATGCCCATACCATTGGCACGTATCCAGACTTTACGTGGCTTGAACAGTGTTTTGCACTATGTTGCCATGGGGTCGAATGCCAATCGTACCTATTAAAATTATGTTGGGTAAGATCACTTTTTTGTAACAAAAATAACTATAGGTATTAAACACCTTTAAACTTGTATTTATCAACTACCACCATGTGTAGTGAGGAGTAAGTTCGATAACTCTTCGTTCTATCTTAATCATAGATGTATGTTTTGTAGTTTAACATTTCAAATAAGCTCCTGTGATTATTTTCCGCAGCAGTTTTATTTTATACATCAATGAAGAGATATATTATTTATTTATTTTATTGAGTGTAAAATGTAAGACTATAAAACTTATACATTTGTATACATTGTATGTAATGAGGAGCAATAAAAACTCACCAAAATATTTTAATGATTAATTAGCAAAATAATCACATGTGAAAGTAACACGAGGAGTGGCACTAGTGGAGCAGGACAGATTACCCTTCCGGGTCACCTGAATCCACCCACGGCCTTTGTGTGGTTCGTGTTGCTTAATCTTTAGTTTTCTGTGTGGTGTGTTGTAGATCTTGGTTTGTCCTTGTTTTTCTAACGTTTTTTTGACGTACGGTTACCGGTATGGTTTTTATGTTAATGTAAGAGCTCAAACATAATTTTTACGTCCTGGTAACGTATTTCAGAATACGTTATGTGCAAGACGTTGTGACAACGTATTTTCCAAGGTTTTCGTTACGTAAGGATATGGTCTTGATGTTAACGTAAAAACTCAAACGTATAATCGTTTAGATTTGACTCTCGATGCCATTTTCAGCTCTATATCTTAATTAACACAACTTCAATATTTAAGAATGGTAACCTTACCACCAATGAACATTATTTAATGCATCCTCGTCGCCACAGTGATAGCTATTTCCTCCATTAATAGCTACACCCTTTTTATGTGAGGCCTCACAAACGCTTACTATCGCCAACAAAAGGAAACTGTACAGTACCCCAAGTATTCCTAAAAAAAGTAAATTGTATATTATGAATAATTGAACTCTCGCAAATAACCGTAAACAATTCAACGAGCGAAGACCAAACAGTATATCCACAAAGAACTCCGCTGCAAATAGATATAAAACCTAGCTTATCTATTGGCAAATAGAACCTTAGGAAATGGTTTAGGTTCATGGTGATTAACGCCGCTTTCAACGATATTTCATTTACATCGTGGCGATCAGTTTCATTGGTGGTGGAAACAGGAGTACAAGCAGAATAACACCGACCTGTCACAAGTCACTGACAAACTTTATCACATAATATTTTATCGAGTACACCTCGCCATCAACGGGGTTCGAACTCAAAACTACATTTGTAATAGCCACTGATTGTACGGGTAGTTGTAAATCCAACTATCATGCGATCACGACCACGATGGCCCCTTAGGAAATGGGTACCCTCTACTTGTATGGAATGAAGATGTATAATTTGTCCTTATGCTGGCACGTGTACGAGTGCCTCGTGTCTTAGAGAGTGCATGGCTCCTATCACACCAGGGACCTTTTATTAGTTCCCAATTAACATGTGTTATGAGTGGTCGTTGGTGGCCTGTAGCAAGGCAACATTTCCCTATCATATCCGTTATTTCCCATTTAACTTCTAGTAAACAGAACATATTTTCCACGTGTTGTTTAATTATCGTGTGCTTCAATTTGTTTAAATCATATGTTAGTCCATAATGCGTTATTCTGTTCTTAAGGTTAAAAAAAACATTATCACTTGATAAATGAAGCTATTGGAATCAATAACTTTTACATCAACATTTCTGCATAATGTAAATTAATATGCAAATATATAATGTAATGAAATCTTAAGTAGGCTTCATTAAGTCGATTGAAATGTGTACATCCTCAATTAAAACCTTGCTTGCTTGTTTGTGTGATGGTGTTTAACGTCACTTTCAACCTGTCGCAAGTCACTGACAAACTTTATAACATAATGTTGTACACCTCGCCCTGATCGAGATTCGAACTCACAATATCAGTGGTGATAGGCACTGATTGCATATGTAGTTGTAAATCCAACAACCACACGATCACGGCCACAATTAAAACCTGTCGACACACCAATATACGTGTATATACACTATGTATTGCTTCGTTAAGAAACTAATTGAGAATACCGAAGGAACAATCAAAACGGGAAATCCAGAGCAACCGACAACATATGGCACACAGGATGGAGGAAGTAATTGTCATTTTAAATAAACATACCCATTCTAATACTGTAAAATTCCTTAAGCCTGTTGACAGATCACACCGGCTTTCCCCGATTTACAATTAAAACATTATTTCTTATATATAGGCGTGTTATCATCAAGATGATAAGAAAAGTTCATTTTAAAGAATGTATACTAGGTCGGAATTCTTATACTATATCTATAATTAAGCTGTATTTAACATAATAATGAGTGCGTATGGGGGTTTGTGTGTATTGTGTGCGGGTGGGTGTGTACATGTGAACTGAGTGTGTGTTTAGATCAGAGGTACATGTGTAATTGTTCATTTTGTTATTCGATAATGGTGGAATTGTTGACCATCACTTTTCATAGTTGATTTGGTCTAAATATGTGAAATGGTTTCTGAGAATTTTTTTAAGAAGCTGTTTGAATGTAATGCTCATAACGATCTGTTAAACTAAGATCACAATATGTCGAGAATGTGTTATTCATTAGGTATTGTCGTCATGAATAAGTCGACAAACTTTAATGTAATTGTATTTGACTTGATTTTTATATCAATATATCGCACTGCAACACAACACGAGACGGATATGTACTTCCGTGAATGGGTGTACAATATGCTCTTCAATACTTCAGAACTAACTCATCAATGGGTGTTCCACTCGGGCTGCCATACTTTGGAACTAACTCATCAATGGGGATACCATACAGGCTTCCATACTTCAGAACTAACTCATCAATGGGTCAGTACCCATATGCGCTTCCATACTTCAGAACAAACTCTTTGATGAGTGTAGGTGGGTCGGTTGTAGTATTTAACGCCACTTGCAACAGTATTTTAGTTATATCGTGTCGGTCCGTTTTATTGGTTGAGGAAACCGGAGTACCCGGAAAAAACCACTGACCTGCCGGAAGTCAGACAAACATCACATAATGTTGTATCAAGAATATCTCGCCTGGGTGGGATTCGAACTCACAGCGTTAGTGCTGACACCCACTGATTACATATGTAGTTGTAATCAAACTACCATACGATGCCGACCACGACTGCCCTTCAATGGGTGTACCATACGGACTTCTATAGTTCTATACCTCAGAACGAACTCATCAATGGGTGTGTACCATATGCGCTTCCATAGTAAACAAAGACAAGTGTATTCAAACAATGGAACAGTTTCTTTTCCAGTTTGTCAAACTGCTTTCTCAATTGAAAAAGGAGTAATCTATAAGATGACTCGCCATGAATGAATTGTATTCCACAATCAAACATGACAATAAGATAGACACCATTTGTATGGCACCTACCATTTTATTAACGAAGGGTGGGGGCTAGGATTTTAGTGTTTGGTAGATTTTTTTTTCATGTCAGTAGCAAATCAATTTTTATTTTTTATACATCTTGTAGATCAATTTTTTTTTCATACATACATAAGGTAAACATTATTCAAAGATTTATTTTTACAAAAGATTTATTAGTAAATTCAAGCAGATCAAAAGACGCCTTGTAGAGCTCAAAGGTAACAAAAAGAGATAATTCGAAGTCTAGTCAATTGTCAGAACAACAAGCACATTTATTTATTATCGTGTGTTGTTTGGAAACAAATTTTCTAAATTTAATGAGATTTTCTGTTACTACAAAGTAGTAACTTCTAGTCACAATTCTTACTTTGTTTTACTTGGTATTCATATACCAGCAATTTTATATTGTTTTGACCTTGAACACAATTTTTTCTTCTTTTTTTTTCTTTTTGACATAGAGGGAAATAAAACATTTTTTAGGCTATTTTGGACATATTAAAAAGAAAAACACAAAACAAAACAAAACAAAACAAAACAAAAACAAACAAACAAAAAAACACACACACCCTCAGTTGGTTGGTGCCTAATGTTATTTAAAAAATGTCAATGTTAATAAGCTTGATTCTCATTCCGATGTTGTTCATATCGTAACCCTGCCATTTCGATCCCTTCTATGGTATAGCACACAAATCCCGACATTTAGGCATATTACAACACAGGGACATACATATGTATATAAATAAAAGGCCGTTGGCCACTGGTCCCCCGACGCCAAGGTTATATCGTAAGATTAAATTTTGAAACTACTGTAAACTAGAGGGTCAGGTGAGCCTGTATCACTCATAATTCTGAAAGGGGGCCATCCAAGGACCATTTTGAAGTAAAAAAAAAAGGGGAGTAACTCTGGTTAGATTTGTCGAAAAATCATCATTATCGAACTTGACCTAGATATTCATGAGATACAATTACATACCAAACCTAGTTTCAATCTGACTTTTTGTTCACAAGTTATAATTTGGAAACCAAAATATTAGCAATTTTGAAGTAAAAAAAACTCTAGTAAAAATTTTCGAAAAATTGTCATTATCGAACTTGACCTAGATATTCATAAGATACACTTGACATGCCACACCTAGCTTTAATTTGACTTTTCATTCACAAGTTATCATCTGGAAACCAATTCGGGACACACAGACAAAGTATAAAAAGGGATGTAACTCTGGTAAGATTTGTCGAAAAATGATCGCTATCGAACTTGACCTAGATATTCATGAGATACACTTACATACCAAACCTAGTTTCAATCTGACTATTTGTTCCCAAGTTATCATCTGGAAAACAAATATTTAGCAATTTTGAGGTATAAAAAGGGGCACAACTCTAGTAAAAATAGTCGAAAAATTGTCATTATCGAACTTGACCTAGATATTCATAAGATACACTTACATACCAAACCTAGCTTCAATCTGACTTTTCATTCACAAGTTATCATCTGGAAACCAAAAAGCACACGGGCGGACGATACCCATTTCTATAGTCCCCTTCGACGAAGCGTCGGGGGACAAAAAACAGGTTTATGCAAGCGACGCATCATTCTGATTTCTGGACAGCCACACTCAGCACACATGCAACAAAGGTCATCTATGCTCTGACTCTAGTGGAAACCATATTAGAATGAAATGCTTAAATTAGAAACACAATAAAGCAGTGAATCAACTCTATTAAAATATAACAAAATATGCATATGTGATACTGATCTCTAAGAGTAGCCATGATTTGCCATTCCAAACATTTATCTTTTTTTTTAATTATAGAAATGAAGAGTCTTTCACCTAAATGCTTCTAGAACCCTATTTACAAATAAATCAAATGAAATTAGTTTATTCATTTGGATGGCTGATGAGCTGTAAAGATCCCGAAAGTTTGTCACTAATACGGTACCGTTATAGTTTAAGTTGGTTTTACGAGTTCGTTGGTAATATGTCTAATCATTATAGAACTCTTTTGGAAAGAAGTCATTTTTAGTATTAATTCCGTTTTCCCAAAATTAAAAACAATAGTTAACTTAGGATTTTCCCCCTCGTATCGATGAATGCGATTAAATCCTTGCTTCAGAATGTGGTAAATGTGAAAGCACATACATCTGAAACAATTCAAAGTAAAGACAGTACGTCATCAAGTCCTAGTGACACTAAAATTGAAGATGTTCAAAGCACTACGCAGTCAATGTTATCGGAAAATCCTCCACAGACTGCAGATAATGACACAGAATGTAAAGTCTTGCAAGAAACAGTATTTGGTAAACATGAACAAGTAATATGACAATGCACGGCTTGTAGAGAGAACAAAACTGAACATTATAAATTATCCTTTTGACAGTCTTGTCCACTAAAGTCAAGACTCTCCTGAAAGATTTAGAATGCTCTGTCATGACTTAGCAGATTTATTACATCATCTAGTCCTACATTAATATGGTAATAGGTGTTACCTAACTTGGGACGAAGTCCAATAATTTATTTAAACAATATATCGGGGACCAAACTCCGGACAGTTTTCGTATCCGCTACCGAACATGGTTCATTACAGGAAGTAGTAAATAAATTTTATTGTACTATAGCTTTAGTTTGCACATTTTGTTGTTCATGTGCGATGCTTTATTCACGAGAAAAGCCGTCATTAGTTTTATACATCATAAAAATTATAAACATTGTCGGTCATCTTTGTTTATGGTTGTCAAGGACTACTTCACGCTCTATCTCGCGATATTTTGAACAGGTTCCACTTCTCACGAGAGCTGCAACTTGATTTTTTTTTCTACACCCTTGTACCCGTTCTTGATTTTATTTATACAATATGTTGTTTTTAGTACTTTGATACTCGTGCCCCTACAAGAGCAATTTTTTACTGCATCAAATTTTTTGCAAAAACCCACTGTAGCTGTACATATATTGCTTCCGGTATGTCATTTCCGGTGCATGAAAATTTAGTCATTAGTATATAGAAAAAAATTGCTATTTCTACCATAGTTGGGACTTCGTCCCATATAACATTCCAATCATTTACTCTTTTTTTTTGTAGAAAACGCACAGTCTTATACAAATTTACGATTTTCCCCGTAGCTTAAACCTGAGATTTAGTCCGAGATTCCTCTGCCATCCGATGGCTTTTTGTTCAACTTGCTGGAGCTGTGGGACGTCAGAGTGCTCTCCATAAGGAAAACAGCAGATTTGTCGCTCCAACTCTGAGTAGGCACATTTCCACGTTTTGTGGCTATCGGATTTTATTTTCTATCCAAAACCCTTATAAGTTATATAAATCACTTCACCAATCATTTTTCTATTCATTCATAATCTAAGTACCCTCAGAAAGTGGTGTTACACTCCATGACAGCACGATTTCCCCTTAGACCCTATGGTTTTGTCATTTTGAACACTGCCATTTTGGAATATTTGTCACATGACTTCGAGAAAGCTGTCATTACCACAATGTTTCATTGGAGATGATTTGCATATATATATGATCTGACCTTGTCCAAAATAGGGGGGAACGTAACACATGTTCTTTCCGAACCCTGTGGATTTCACTGCCAAATGAATCTTTTCTATCCAACATATTTTGTATTATTTCCTTGTGCACTTATTTGAGCTGTTAGATGCATGGAACTGTTTTCCTGCAGAATACACAGTTATATCGTCTTGTATGTTGTTTCGTAGTTTGAGATGTCGATATCAAATTATTTTATTACTTGTATCCTGACGTCGACATCTCGAACTACGAAACAGACTATACCAAAATACATTACAATTTTTGATCACGTGGTGCACATGTAGTTCTAGAGTTAAGTAAAATGGCGGACAATTGAAGTGAAGTTTGGATTATTTTGTCAGATAGATATATACGCTGTAAAAGGTAAGGAAATATCAATATTTTTGCAGTTTTGAACTAGAAAATATGTCTATATATGAAATCTTACCTGCACTTGATCTGACACAATCCGTCCATGACAAAATATCCGTCGGAATGCACCAGGGGGTTAAATTTTATATTTCCAGAATACCCTTGATAGGGCTTGAAACGAGATTAGGATGAAGATACAGACAAAAATTTCTTTGGAATCCTAATCTCAACAAGATTATTCTGCTCTGTATCTTCAGTCTAAGTTTGTCACAAAGTCGATCGTCACATTGATGGTGAACTTGCAAATTGACTGTAAGGATTTGGTATATATATGGCACAAATGAATGATACATATTAGAAAGCATGATATTTATGCAAATTAGTGGGCTCATGCAGGGTCCTGTCCTCAAGCACCTGTGATCAAAGGTATTGTGGAAATTCAAAATCTGACCCCCATTGCATATTACAATACATATTTTGGCATGGACAGATTGTGTCACTGTCAGAACAAGTACAGGTGTGCTTTGATAATACAGATATAGACATATCTCTTACTTTTTCAGGTAGTTACTTTTTTTTGTATGAATATTGGATCAACGACCTCAGAGGAATTGCATTGACATAGTAAAGCGGGACGAATGAATGGACAAACCAAAAACTATGTGCCCCAATCGTATGCAGGGCATAAACAGTTTTTAATTTTTTTTCCCAGATCTCATTAGAGGAATAATAGATCCAGAAAAGCCACAGACTTTAGAAGATTTAGACGTTGTGAAGGAAGAGGATGTATATATTTATAGACATGAAAAGGAAATGTGGATTAAACTAGAATTTACCCCAACTGTACCTCATTGTTCACTGGCATCTCTTATAGGTACATACATGTAAATTACTGTTTACATTTGAAGATTTCATTCTTTTTATCTCATTTGTCAAATTGACATGTGACCTTTTGCCATCATGGTTTTATCCTTTTAATGATTCTTTTATTTGTACATATACCCTGTTTGTTTTATAGAGAAGTTTGTTATATTTCTAATGATCTTCAAGGTGTCTAAGTTAATAAATAAAATTTGTTCTCACCGCCTTATACATGTAGCTGAAATACTGCTAAAGTTGATGTTAAGCAACAATCAATCAATTAACCTTTTGCCATCGCTTTAAAAAAATGTCTAAAAGTTTTACTTACTTGATAATTTTATCAGATATAGCATGTTTGGGAGGGATATTTGGAAAAATTACCCTTCAAGAGATAATAAAATTCCCTCAGCAGATGGGAAGGGTAATTTAGTTTCAAGATTGTTAATTTTTGCAAATATCCTCTATATCTCTGAGATAAATTCATACCATATATGAAATGACATGCAAAATACAAAAGCTACATATACTGTATCTATTAATCAAATTCCAGAATACCTAATAAAGTGTATTAACTATTTGACGATTTTCAATGTTAACGTTTCAGAGTTATGGAACTTTTTCTGATGCAAAATAGTCTTGTCGTAGACATGTTGCATCCTTCTTACTCAAGTCTGTCTTAACTGGCTTATCTGATTTTCTTCTAAGCCATACCGGATTATTTGGAATAATGTTTTGAGGGTGACAGGGTGTACATGAATTTTGTCATGTTTTTTGTTGTTAAGAGTAATAAGATTTTTTATAGGCATGCAATGTGTGCAGATGGTGCGGATACATGTTTGTAAATGTATTAAATGTCAACAATGTGTAATTGTAAAAAAGTTAAAGAAACTTTCAAAAATCCTGCCCTCAAAAGGGATTGAAATTGTATGTTTTTATGTTGCATGTTCTTCAAGTTTACTACAGTAATAAAACTTAGTAGGCCTCCAGTAGACAAAGCCCTCTAAAATTTGTCCAGGACATCATCTGAGTATTTTCATGGAATAGGCTAGATACTGCTGAATTTTTTATATTTGATTTGCAAAGTCAGTTTAGGGCCGAAATAAATTTTACTGAGCTATTAAAATTGATATTTTAGGGAGCAAGTATTGGATTATTTCAGTTAATTTTAAGTATTACTGACTTAATCCCTGTAATACTTTAGATGTTATGTATACCTACATGTACATATGTCATTTAAGTAAAATTTTGTGGGGGGAAAAAGCGATAATATTGTAATTTGTTGTATTTAAAATGTTAAAATGATATATCATGACAGTTATGTTATATAATGAATAAGAGTTATTCCTCTTTAACCGCATGTGTCTTATACTAGTAATATGCAGTCAAACCTGACCATGCAGTTACCTCTATTAAGCAGTCACCTGTATTAAAAGGTCACCTTTTTCTTGTCCTGTTATAGAACATTTCATATGAATTGAACCTCCTTTAAAAGGTCACTTGTCTTATAATGCCACTTTTTCTTTGTCCCAAAGGTGACCTCTTAATACAGGTTTGATTGTATTTCTATAAAATATCTTTAGGTTGTCAATTTTTTTTTCTAGGTCTTTGTTTGAGAAGCAAGTTGGAAATTAACCTTCCTGATAAACACAAAGTATGTATCTATATTTTAGAAATTAATTGATTTGTTTTTTTGTCTTTATAATAATTATAATAACGTTGTGGAAAGCACTTGCATGACCACATTATTTCACTAAGAGGGGAGTTTTGGGCCCTTATAACTTGTTTGATGCTGCCACTTTTTATTGAAGTGCCTGTACCAAGCCAGGAAAGTGAGCGGTCATGTGTTTGAGTGTTAGTGGTATCGATTTTGTCTCTTTCTACAATTTTGATATTTGATTTTCGAAATGTTTCGACAGTGTTCAGTGTTGTACTTATTTTTAATTATATTGAAATTGTCATTATTATGTGAAAATACTAACTACACACAAGTTATGAACTTTTAGATGTCTGTACACAAAAAATGTACTTATCTCTGGTTTAGTAGAATTATTGAATTGTGATTGGCTAATGACACTATAACATATACCTAAATGCTGCTGACCATTACCCCTGTTGTTGTCAATGAAATAGAAGAATTCTGTAGAATAGCTAAAATGTCTGTTATTAATTATTGTTACATGTATTTTTTTACATTTTTATCCTATGAAGTCCACTAGTACTTTATTATTTGATTTAAATTTGGAATTCTGATCTATTTATATAAATAATCCACATGGTTGTCATATTATGTATGACATTTTAGAGCATGATATCGAGCAGCAAAATTACAATCAGTGCCTATCACCACTAAAGTTGCGAGTTTGAATCCCTCTCATGGGGAGGTGTACTTGATACAACATTATGTGATAAAGTTTGTCAGTGACCTATGGTAGGTCAGTGATTTCTTCGGATACATCGGTTTCCTTCACCAATAAACTGACTGCCACGGTATAACTGAACTATTGTTGAAAGTGGCATTAAACACCATAAACCTAACTCCATTAGTGAAATGATAGCTGTTATAATAGTTGTTATGATAGACTATTAATCACTTTAACCACTAGATAAGTATATCCCCTCCCCCCTTTATCCTAAACAGCAGTGCAAAATTATCATAAGATTGAAAATTCTTTTTTTTTATTTACAGCTTGATATTTACATAAAACAGGGTACACATTCCACAGCAGATGAGAGTAAGTGTTTAGTAATATGAGAACTGTTTTACTCTGACATTTTGTTCTAATTTCATGAATAAAACGACTGTGCAGAATTATCAAGTTTAACGGTGTATAGAAATTACAACAGAACAAGAGTAATACAATATACAGTAATCCCCCCTCTTCTAAGGCCTCTCCCACCAATGGCCACCCATCTTGTCAGACTAAATGTCTGATGCTCTGAGATAGCAAAATACTACTAAATTGTCTCTTCAAAAGAGGCCACCCCTTTTATAAGGTCAATTTTTCATTACAGTAGGGGTTGTTTTATAATAGGACTGTTGTATAACATATGTAGTTGTTAGAACTTGAGGGTCCGTCGTGGCCGTGATCGTATGATAGTTGGATTTACAACTACCTGTGCAATCAGTGCCTATCACCACTAACGTTGTGAGTTTGAATCTCACTCATGGCGATATGTACTCAAAGCAACATTATGCGATAAAGTTTGTCAGTGTCTTGTGACAGGTCTGTGGTTTTCTCTGCTCACTTCTGTTTTGTCCACAAATAAAACTGACTTCCACGATATAACTGAAATATTGTTGAAAGTGGCACTAAACATCATAAACCTAACCCGTTAGAACTTTATTAATTATACTTTTCGATGAAGGTAAAATACTAATTAGAGGGAACATCAGCAAAAAAATGTAATTAGGAAGAGAATAACATCAGTATATCTAAAAATAGAAAAGACAATAAGATTAGTACATATAGCATGAGCTCCCACAAGAAACTGTTCAATGAAATCAGGTCATTCAGGTCCTACAAGTGATTAAGATCTTGGTACAGTCTCTTTCTTAGAAGGCCGCCCTCTCTGAAATGAATAAGTCGCCTAATAAGAGGGGTAGCCTTTCTGGAGAGGGACAATTTAGTAGTATTTTACTATCTCGGTGCATCTGAAACCTGGCCTTATTATAATAGAGGTGACCTTTAGTAGGAGTTGCCTTATTAGAGGGGGGCTACTGTACAATTGTATCATGAGTACATACATTTAATATGTTACTCTTTGAACAATGGGGTACCTATAGAAAAGGCATAAAAAGGGAAACATCTATTCCAAGGTGAATTTGACATTTCAGCAAAAGTCCCATAGTATGATACTTAATCTTTCTACATAATTCTACCAGGTTAGTTTTGATAAGTATAACAACAGATTGACATCATTTTAATTATGTAAATATTAAAATAGCTAAACAGGGGTCTTCATGGTCATGATCGTATGCCATGGTAATTGCAATCTGTGACTTGGGACAGGTCAGTGGTTTTCTCCAGGTCCTCCGGATTCCTCTACAAATAAAACTAACCTCCACGATATAACTGAAATATTGTTGAAAGTGGCTTTAAGCACCATAAAACCTAAACCTCAAATAGCTAAATAGTCTACAAGCTGTTGCAGAAATATCTCCTTTAGAATACTAAGTGGGTTATGTAATCTTGAACTTTATATCTGTGGTGATACATATAGGTCAAGGTTAACTGCTATTCAGATTCTCGCCAGACATACTTGTATATCTTCTAGGTTACATCTAGGAGAGGGAGCATTTTGGAGATGTTTTGAAAATGAATCAAATTTTATAGGAAGGGCATATATTGAGCACCTAAATTTATCCTTTGTGCACATTTGGATTATTGTATATGCACAAGCAACCTTCAGTGACGACCCAGGTACAAACCCAAATAGAAAACAGTCCGAAAATAAACATCTCTAAGATAAATTTTGAATCAAAGTAATGTATATTGGACAAAACTTCAGAATAGGAAACTATAGAATTGACAGTAAAGATGACAAAGTGATCAAAATTGATTGATTTGTACATAGTTTGGAAAAGTCAGTCTTTAAGTCAAACTTATGTTAAATATCTGATGTTTCCTCCCACTTTTTCCACCCACTGACTCCAAGATGCTAACTTGATCCCTTCTTCAATGGTATGAATGTAAGCTAAAACAAAAGTCACGATGGACATATACTTTAAAGTATTTTTGTGTTTGCCAATATCTGTTAGGGTTCACCACACTTGCTAAGAATAGGGAGACTTGACTTCTAACAGTTTCATAGTAAGATGTTTCCTCAAAAATGTGTTGTTTCTTCACATAATTTTTTTAATATTAATTATTTACATTTGAAATGTGCCCACTTCGTCTGGTTTAGTGAGTTCTAATCTGTTAATAAAATTATTTAGATGATNTCAATATTTTTTTGGATCTTCTTTCATTAAAAAAAAAATTAAATAAAATGTGAGAATTAATTTTACTGACATTCTTTGACCAATGACTGGATAATTCAATAACAACATTTAAATTTTCTTGAAAAGACTCCATATTTGTCAAAATTGATCAAAATAACCAGCTGAAATAATCAGTTTTAGATCTCAAAACAAAGACATTATGTGATAAAGTTTGTCAGTGACTTCCGACAGCAGTCTGTGCCTTTAGCCACTAGCCCTATGCCCGAGACTAGTAAAAGTTTGTTCGGGCTAGTGAAATTTTACTGAAATTTATATAAACAAATAGAAGAAAACCTCAGAATTAGCTATTCGGGCTAGTAGCTGAAAAAGTTTTTGGCACAGACTGCGACAGGTCTGTGGATTTCTCCGGTTTCTCCAGTTCCCCCAACGATATAGCTGAAATATTGTTGAAAGTGGAGTTAAAACCTAAAGCTCAAAACAAAGAAAGGAGTTTAATTTTCAACCTCTCACATTTAATTTCATCATCGTCACCATTTTTGATTCCCACTGAGCAGTACTTTTTTTAAGTACAAAAATTAGGTACATTGTACAAAAGTACAAGTTTACATGTACTTATAATAAAATCTAGTTACATAATGTGGTTGTAAAAATCTTATGCTAATTTATAACAGCACCACATGTATGTGTCAAATTTCAAATCTGTGACCTCATTAAAAATCACTTATCATCAGAAAAATAATTCAATGCATCTTATTTGAATTTATCAAAGTGCCATTTTCACATCAGCTGTTTTGAGATGATATTGACATTTTATTATATATTGTTGATTAGCATTCTACATGTATCTTTTCCCTCTGTTACATAATTTTAGAGAGCTGAGTTGTGTTTGAATATAAAATATGATTGTCCTGTCTGATCATGAGACAATAACATGATTGGATTATTAAAATTAGTACCCCCTGCATGGATAGTCAATAATATTGTGTTGGATTATTTTTGTGTAAAAGATGTGGTTTTGGCATGTTTTTTGCTACATAACATAGAATAGAAATAACAACACATGAAGTATTGAAATTAGGGAGACTTGTAGTTATATATATATATGTAAGACTCAGATCGACGTCCAATCCTCAAATCAGCGTTCAATATGACGTCACTGATGTATACTCCAAAATACGTCACACCCGTTAGGACATGGTTTTGAAACAATGATGGAGAAGGGACAAGACCAGATTCAGAGTATCGTGATACATTGTACATTCTGCTTTAGTGGACCCTAATCTTAACTTAACCTTAGCCCTAACCCTAAACCTAACCCTAACCTTAACCCTAAACCTAACCTTAAACATAACCCTAACCTTAACCCTAAACCTAACCCTAACCTTAACCCTAACCTTAACCCTAAACCTAAACCTAACATATTCCTAACCCTAACCCTAAACCTCACCTTAACCCTAAATAATAATGGGAAAATGATTTAAAAACACAAAACAAAACAACAACTTTAAGAAACAGATATAAAAAAAAAACACGTGTAATGTAGATATGCGAGTTTGGAAAGGACGCCGATTTGAGAATATTCTAAAATTGGACCGTGATTTGAGATAATGACGTCAGTGGACGCCGATTTGAGGAGTGGATGTCGATTTGAGTCCGGACGTCGATCTGAGTCTATCATATATATAAGTATTATATTCCAAGAAGTACTACATGTATGACATCTTTTTTTTCATAAGGTTAAGTAAATTAATATACAATCGCTAAATATAAAATTTACCTAGGAAATTAGTACTACTATTTTTGTAAGATTTTGTAAAATTGCCCCAGAAAATTATTCTATCTAGAAATGTTCATGTCATAATAAAAGACTAGCTAGAATGAAATTTGCAAGCTGTATGCCAATGAGAATGTTTTCTTTAATACTTGAAATTGGAAGTTATTCTGTGAGGTAATTATAAAATTGTCTACAAAGATTACAAATAAAACAAAAACAAAAAATACTACACTGTCTGAACAGTTCCAAAATCCAGTCGCAAAATAATAGAAACAGAGACCAAATTGATACCCCTAACACACTACTCACTCTCCTGGAATAGAAAAAAAGGGGCTGGTTAAACTACATGGAGTTTTAGGGTCCTAAACCTTGGTTAAACTACATGGAGTTTTAGGGTCCTAAACCTTGGTTAAACTACATGGAGTTTTAGGGTCCTAAACCTTGGTTAAACTACATGGAGTTTTAGGGTCCTAAACCTTGGTTAAACTACATGGAGTTTTAGGGTCCTAATCCTCCCCTTCTAGTGAAATGTCAGATAAGAAAGAAGATTTTGAATTTGCTCCTTTCAAAACGCAAGTGTAAAAAATATGAAAATTGTTAAAATTGATTCATTTTTTTTTTTAAGTTCAATGCAGGATATTATTACCAGGTATACGTTTTATTTTTCAGTTAACAAACAGATCAATGATAAAGAGAGAATAGCTGCTGCCATGGAGAATCCTAACTTAAGAGATTTAGTCAACAAATGTATTTCGGATGAAGGATGATGTCATTAAAAATGTTGTCATAAAGTGATGATGTCATGAAAAGCTGTGCTCATTATTTAACATTGATGATGATATCAAATCCTGTGGTGTTTATTCTACATAAATTAAATGGTGCAATCAAAACTATTAATAATTGCCAACTAGATTTTATGATCTCTGTAACAATTGTAGTGATTGATTGTTAATTAATATTCAAGAACTTAAAACATTATTATAAATATTTGTATAATCTGTGATATGTTATAATATTGTTTGTCACATGTTTGGTTTGTTTGACACACAGTGACAGCCTAGTCCATTGACGTATGTCATCATGATCAGCTATGTCACACTATATTGATAATTTTTTCGTTTCCGCACGATATCTTAAGAACAAAATGTAGGATCTAAATGAAACTTGGTACACATTTGCCTGATGGTGAGAGGTAGAAACCTATTGATAATGAGGTTTGTAGGACAAAGGTCAAGGTCACAACTTCTAAAAATAGAACAAAAATGTGATACTTTTTTCGTTTCCAGACGATATCTTAAGAACGAAATGTCAGATCTAAATGAAACTTGGTAGACACATGCGTGATGGTGAGAGGAGGAAGCCTATCGATATTGAGGTTTGTAGGACAAAGGTCAATGTAGCAATTTCTAAAAATAGAGCAAAAATTTGATACTTTTTTCGTTTTCGCATATCTTAAGAACGAAATGGATCTAAATGAAACTTGGTACACACATGCCTGATGGTGAGAGGAGGAAGCCTATTGATATTGAGGTTTGTAGGTCAAAGGTCAAGGTCACATTGTCCATCCACATGTTCGCAACTCGGTTTTCGCACCAAAGATGCGTTACTGATTTTTTATTAGTTAACACACAGGGACAACCTAGTCCATTGACATATGTCATGGTTGGCTATGTCACACTATATTCTCCAGTCTTTTTTTATTGGTTGACACACAGGGACAACCTAGTCCATATGCCATGATCGGCTATGTCACACTATATCCTCCAGTCTTTTTTTATTGGTTGACACACAGGGACAACCTAGTCCATATGCCATGATCGGCTATGTCACACTATAGCCTCCAGTCTTTTCTTATTGGTTGACACACAGGGACAACCTAGTCCATATGCCATGAT
>MJUT01044425.1:517283-541504 GCA_002080005.1 Gigantidas platifrons | reverse complement strand
ATATGCCATGATCGGCTATGTCACACTATATCCTCCAGTCTTTTTTTATTGGTTGACACACAGGGACAACCTAGTCCATATGCCATGATCGGCTATGTTGCACTATATCCTCCAGTCTTTTTTTATTGGTTGACACACAGGGACAACCTAGTCCATATGCCATGATTGGCTATGTCACACTATATTCTCCAGTCTTTTTTTATTGGTTGACACACAGGGACAACCTAGTCCATATGCCATGATTGGCTATGTCACACTATATCCTCCAGTCTTATTTTTATCACAACTCTTCTTATGCATTTGTATTTGTAATTTGATGGCATTTCATATAAAGCATGCATGGTTATAACAACATGAGATGGTGATGTCAATTGTTTAAGATTGGTTAAATGTATTAGTCTGTTACGTTTATTCAACTTTGTTATGTAAATCATCAGTGCATTCTGACCAAACACATAGATCTATTATTGTAGTCCCTCTTTTATAAGGCCACTTCCACCAAGGGCCAATGTGGTCGTGAAAATCTGTGTAATCAATGCCTATCACCACTAAAGTTGTGAGTTTGAATCCCAATCATGACGAGGTGTACTGTGTACACCCCTCTTATCAGGCCAGCTTTTAGATCTGCCAAAATAGTAAAATAGTACTAAATTGTCCTCTCAAGAGTGGCCACTCCTCATATGAGGTCACTGAGTCAATACAGAATGTGTGGCCTTATAAGAGGGGGACCACTTTTCAAAATTAATGACACCATTATTTTCAATGCATGATATACTCACTTATTTTTTAGCTCACCTGACCCAAAGGGTTATGTGAGCTTTTGTCATCACTTTGCATCCGTCGTCGTCGTCGTCCGCGTCTGTAAACTTTTCATACTTTCATCTTCTTCTTTGAAACTACTGAACAGATTTGGACCAAACTTGGCAGAAATGTTCATTGGGAGGTTCTCTACCAAATTTGTTATTTTGGTTTAGATCGGAAAACCAACATGGCCACCGGGGCCAATAATGTGTTCTGATTGGTTGAAACTTTGAAAATCTTCTTGTCAGCAACTACTCAGCTGATGGAATTGTAACATTATAGAAATGGTGACTGGATGGTCCTCTACTAAATTTGTTATTTTTGTGCCGATCGCATATCCAAGATGGCCGCCATGACTCGACTTAGTTTTAACATAGGACCCTATGGGAAAAATGTTTAAAAAGTTTTTCCTCTGAAACCAGTAAGTCAGTTTAAAGCAAACATGGCATGAATGGTCCTTAGGTGGTCAACTTTCAAAAGAATGTCATATGACCCCAACCTCCATCCAAGATGGCCACCATCAGCGAACATAGTTTTAACATAGGATCCTATGGGGAAAATGTTTAAAAAAAATTTCCTCTGAAACCAGTAAGTCAATTTAAAGCAAACATGGCATGAATGGTCCTTAGGTGGTCAACTTTCAAAATAATGTCATGTGACCCCGATCTCCATCCAAGATGGCCGCCGTCAGTCAGCATAGTTTTAACATAGGACCCTATGAGAAAAATGTTTAAATTGTGTTCCCTCTGAAACCAGTAAGCTACCGGTAATTTAAAGCAAACATGGCATGAATGGTCCTTAAATGGTCAACTTTCAAAATTATATCCAGTGACCCAGACCTCCATCCAAGATGGCCGCCATCAGCGGACATAGTTTTAACATTGGACCCTATGGGAAAAAATGTTTTAAAATCTTCTCCTCTGAAACCAGTAAACCAATATAGCAATTTAAACATGTCATCGATGGTCAACTTCCAAAATTGTGTTCAGTAACCCCAATCTCGGTCCAAAATGGCCGCCGTCAGCGGCCATAGTTTTAACATAGGACCCAATGGGAAAATTGTTTAAAAGTCTTCTCCTCTGAAACTAGTCAGCCAATTTAAAGCAAACATGCATGGCATGGATGTTCCTTGGGTAGTATATACTTTCAAAATTGTGTCCGGTGACCACAACCTTCATCCAAGATGGCTGCCATGAGCAGACATAGTTTTAACATAGAACCCTATGGGATTTGAATAGTAACTTAGATGTATTCGGCATGCAGACATTCTTAAGAGGACTTATTTATATCAGGTGAGCGATACAGGCTCACCTGAGCCTCTAGTTTTATAATGGTCAGGCTGTGTAACATTTTATTTTATCCTCCATAATATTTTTTCCGGCAGATTATTTTTAATATAAAATATTATCCTTGGACAATATTTCAATATTAAATTTCTTCCAATGCTACTATATATTTTCCAGATGAGGTGGAAGAAATTTAATATCAAAATATATCCGTAGATAACATTGCACATTATAACTTTTCTTTTGACTCTTTCATTTGCATTCTGTGAGTACTTTTGGTCTTGTATATATGTAGCAATATCATTGTACTCATCTTCTTCCATTATTCAATATCGACTGTAACCAATGAATCAAATTTTTAATATATTTAAACTTACATGACTATTGATTTTATAATGGGCTTGACGATTACTCAATGAATCTGTCATTTAAATTGACAGTGTTCTGACTATAATATATTTTCCGTATATATATATTTACCTGTAAATTTTATTTATAAAATATTTTCCAGATGGGCCAGGTGATTTATTAATCAGCGTCGGATATAATATTACATACCTTAGTATAAAATATTATCCGGATTACCTCATTTGATGGTTCAGGTGATTTGTCATTAATTGTCGGAAATAATATTCAATTCAAATATTTTATTGAAATAATATTACAGATGCATCTAATGATTTGATAATCAGCGTCGGAAATAATATTATGTACCTGTTTATTGTACACTAGGATACTTTTTTTATAGCAATGGAAAGTATTTTATTATAAAATATTTACCGTAACATAAAATTTATTATCATATACTTGCTCAAGATATGTTTAATTTTGCATATGTCATAAATTCGAAATGCAACAAGTCACATCTCCAGGGGGTGTAATAACCTGATCCGTATTATATGGGGGTGTAATAATGTGTGCCGTATTACATCGGAGGTGAGATATGGATTTTTCAAAATGGCGGCCGGAAATTTTGCATCAAATCGAGTACATTTTATTTAGTTTTTCACAATTATTTCGTTATTAATGTATCGTTGTTTACTTCCGTCGTCTATTACTGTCAAAATGGATTACGAAGAAAACCTGGAAAATGCTCATTATGCAACGAATGATGACACTCCTTTATGAACCAAAGATTGAATCATATTGTGTTGTTGTATTAAAAGTGTAACTGTATAAGGATTATGACTCTAAATACATATAAAACGTAGATATAATATGACATTGCATCACGATCAGCTCTCACAAATATAAAGAAAGATGCATTGACTTAAATAATCTGTCAGCAAAAACTATCATTGCATTTTGTTTCGAAAAAAAAAATGAATGAATTCAGTTGTATTTAACTTGTGTATATTCTTAAAATGTTTTTATCATAGAAAATTATTTTGAAATTATAGAGTAAAAATACATTAAACTGTTTTATTGATACATAAATTATCAAAATCGGACATGAAATATATAGGGAATATTGGAATCGTACAAATACTTTTGTCCACAGTCTGTATATGATAAATAGGTTATGATATGGCATTTTTCATATTACATGCCATATCAACCCTCGACCCATATTAGCACTCGGGCCTTCGTCCCTTGGGCTAATATTGAGGTCTCAGGTTGATATGACATGTAATATGAAAAATGCCATATAATAATATATAAATATTAAATTCTTTCCACCAGATAAAATTTCAACCGGAAAAAATTATGTCTTACAGTTGCAGATGTGTTATATTGTCCAAGTATTCAGGTGAACATATTAGTTGTCTCCCTTCTAGTATTACTAAGATTTCCACGAATTCTGTGGTATTGATTAAAATTTGTATTGCCTGTAAGAACAGTAATGCCAGGTTTCCACAGCAGACTCGCTGTGATACTAGTGATAATGTCGGCCTCGACATTAAAATTGCCATTACTATATATTTGTTAACCAATTCTTACAATACAAGTAAAATGAAATACTAGTAAGTTGATAATGAAAAAAATATATGTCGTGAGAGGACTAAAAGTATGTATCCGGTAATATAAAAACATATTGAATGTCATTTGTTAAGCCATGGTTAAAAAGTAAAAATATCAAAATGGTAAAAATTATGAATACATGAAACAAAAAAATAAGAATGACTCAAATTGGATCTTTTTCAAGGAAAAGAGAAACAACAAACACCCGTTCCATTTAACAACCTTAAGAGAAAAAACACATGCCCTTCAATTTAATGACCTTGTCTGTACTGATGATAGTGAGTACAGGTAAACAAAATAAACATGCGATTTATTGTTTACTACATTTGTATCTACATTATCTTCAACTTATCAAAAAGATATTATGTAATTTATAAAAAGAGTTCAGGATTGAGTCAAGAAAAGCAGTGCCTACAAACAGAACAAGACTCTACAGATAAAACCAAATTTAAAAACTATAAACCAAATATGAAAAGAATTAATCACATGTTTATTGCTCTTTCCTTTGGTAAAGACCTTGTTGGCCAAAAATGTGGGTCCATTCTTACGTCTTTGTTTTATGAATTCATCATTTTTATCATCTTTATCTTTTAGCTGTGGCTTTAAACAAGAAGATATGTTTCTTTATTCATGAAAAAAAAAATGAAATCCATTTTAACTTGTTCAGTATTTAAATAAAATATTTTAATGAGAGTTTTTCCTAGAGTTGAGACAAAGACGAACTCGACTGTTAGAATGATGAAGGGCAATTAATATAGGATAACATTTCTTCTACTAGACTACAATAGCAGCTCTACTTGTGTGCATCTCTGATGCATTTACATCTTTATTTGATATAATTGTATATAATAATGTATATCTATTTAACATTAAATTATGTTTCTTTTTAGACACTAATTTATTAAGGGGGTGTCGTGGTCGTATGGTAGTTGGATTTCTAACTACCTATGTAATCTGTTCCCATCACGTAGTGAGTTCGAATCCAGCTCAGGCGAGGTGTACTCGATGCAGCATTATGTGATAAACATGATAAAGTTTGTCAGTGACTTGCAACAAGTCCGTGGTTTTCTATGGGTACTCCAGTTTCCTCCACCAATAAAACTGACCGCCACGATATATAACTGAAATATTGTTGAAAGTGATGTTAAACACTATAAACCTAAACCAAACCTGAATAATTTAATTTACATTTTGATTTGATATTATTGTATTTAATAATGTGTATCTATTTAAGAAATAATTCATGGAAGCCATATGTATATATTGTTTTTACCACGGGTAGGCCTTTATGTCACGAAGTTTTACCCAGAGCGTTAGCGAGTGGTAAAAAGCTGACATAAAGGCCTACCCGTGGTAAAAACAATATATACATATGGCTTCCATGAATTATTTCGATTCTAATATGTAAAAATTGGTAAAATATCGTTATAAATTGTCGATGACGTCATAAATTACAATGAGTGTAGGTATATATTTATTTTACCACGGGTTTGGACTCAAAGCATTTGAAGGACGTCATATTAGATTTAGCATTAATTTATGTTTCTTGTGACACTAATTTGTTAATGTACACGACCTTCCTGTCTTGTTTTAGCTCACATGGTCAAAGACAAAGTGAGTTTTTTGTATCGCTTGGCTTCCATTGTCTATCCACCCATCGTTGTTAACTTTTCATATTTTCATCTTTCGGTAAATCTGCTCAAGCAAATGGAACCAAACTTAGTAGTGATGATCCTAGGTGAGGGAAGATTCAGATTTGTACAAATGATGTGGATTCCCCATGGGGGAGGGCCTAGTAGGGGGTCTAAAAGAGGAGAATTAAAGTAAAACTTTTAAGAAAATTTCTTAAGACTCAACAATAGAATTGCTTCAATATTTGCTGTCCAGTATCATTGTGATATGTACAATGTAGATAGATATTTTTACAAATGAAGGTCCCAGAGTCTATCGTGTCTAGGCCCTGTGGGTCCAAAGTTTGGATATAGACTGTAATGGAGAAGATTGTTTTAGAAAAAGATTTTATTAAGAACCAGTAATGAAAATACAAGTATAAATAGGGTGAACCATCATTTTGATTACAAACATTCAATTTTGCTCAAAGAAGAAACAGGGTCTGTGTGGTCCAAGCAGATTCAAGCTGTATAAATGAAGATCCCAAGGTCTGTATTGTCCACACCTTTGTGGTCCAAAATTTACATACAGCGGTAAGCTGCAATGGGGAAAAAAAATTATAAAAACAATATTCTATAGAAACAGCAATGAAATTTAACTTTTGCAAATAAGTGGCCTAAGGTATATGGGTTTTAATTTATAGGGGTCCAAAACTTAATATTGGCCTATAGAGAAAATGTACCATTGTAGTCATCATTTTGATATACAGAATCAAACTTAAACAAATGAAGGCCCCAGTGAATGGAGTCCAAACCCTAGTTTTTATGTAGACCAAAATAGAAAATTTACTTGTAGCATATGGGGGGTACTTCAGAACTGCAATTGAAATTTAATTGTATTTGCAATGAAGCATCCAGCTTAGTCTGATACAAATGAAGGCAGTATGTGGTCCAAGCCTTGGGGTTGAAAGAGTAACAGACTGCAATGAAACAATAGAACTAGGAAAGGAAGAGGAATTGTTTTTTACATGAAACAGCACTGCGATATGAAAATTCAATTTTGTGTCAATGAATGTTCAAGGGATTGTTGGGTTCGTGCCCTTGGAGGGATCAAAATTTATAATATGCTACAATCCACAATAGTTCAATAAATCTCTTTAACCAGGTGAACAATACAGGTACATGTGAAACTTGAGTATTCAGGATGAGAATGACTTTCTATATTACAATTAAGTATGAACATGTCAGTTTTTGAATTATAAATAACTCTGCCACATTATAAATTTTTCATATTTGTCTATTATGATTTTTTTTTAATGAAAATAATTTTTTTGAAATAAATTTGTAAAAACAACTTGTTATTAATTACAAAATGCATACCAGTATAAGAATATGACAATTTTTTACCTTTTTTCGTTCATAGTAATGAATATTATGTATTTTATGACTTTAATATAATGTTTAAATTGACAGAAAATGAAGGGAGAAAAGCTTAGCATCAATAGTTTGTTATGAACAATATTGCTGCCATAGACAATTGTTGTATTTGATAGGCCAACATGAAATTTGTTTTCTTCTGAAGCTACTTCTATTTTTTTTTACCAAATATTGACTGCCTTCAACAAGTGGAAGATTATTTCAGAGGTTGCACATGACAATGGAAAAAAGGTTAAAATTATTGACATGGTTCATAAGAAGAGTTTGATGATACCAAAGGGGTAATTAGAATCTGTATATCGAAAACGACAGACAACACAATGGCCAAAAGAAAAGGGACAAAAGGACAAACAACGATCTACAAAACAGTACACAGAAAACTAAAGATAGAGTAACACGAACCCCACTAAAAATCGGAGGTGAACTCAGCTGCACCCGTCGTGTTAATCTAGTTACAAACCTCGGTGATAAGTCATGAATGAAGAAAGGACCGGGAAGGTTTTAGGATAAGTGGAACATATCCGTGGTCATTTGTGACACAGATATTCCAATACGATCAACAAAGTCATGGTGGCGACTAAAATTTTCGAAGTGATGACTTCAACTTAACCAGAAGGAACCCTTGGTTCAGTAGCTTCCTTGTTAGCAGCAACCCTCTATCAAAGAAACCCTGATAGGACCCACAAGCTCTGGAATATCGTATCATCTGAGATATATATACTCTATATGCAGGTGCTGCTGGAATGTTGTTACATATAAATGGAAAGTTCACAATGGGAAAATTGAAATCATCTCTTTTGTCGTAAAGTTTCGTTCTTTACCGCCCCTCACTATCAATTTTGAGGTGTATGTCAAGGTATGAAGCAGACCTATCTGTATCTGTGGTATCCTTTATTTCAAGATGCGATCAACGAAATCACCAAACCTAGATTTATTTAGTGAAAGGAGCGGAACGTGAAATTGAAGGATCGGGCTAGCTTCTTTTCATAAATTAGTATTCGATAGAATATCACTTGGCCAATATACACCAAATATTTTTGTTTATTGATTTTGAAAAAAACCCAAAACATTCTTTCAGTGTGCTCAAAACAATTGGAAATCAGGTTTAACAAGTACAGTTTGATAGAAAACAAGGAAGCAATTCTCATCACTTTGTGTCCGTCTCTGTAACTTTTCACATTTAAATCTCCGAAAACACTGGGACCTTTGGAACCAAATTTGGTGAGAATATTCATTGGACGGTTCTCTAACAATGGGGAAACTTTAAAAAAAAATGCCTGTATTGCCACTTATGCAAAAATAATCAATGGAAATGCCATGCTAAGTTGGTGGAGTGTGGTATATATAGAATCAAGTTCTCTGAAATCAGTAGACCAATTTTTACCATAATGGCCTGAATCACTCCAAGATTGATGCCCCAAAGTATCTAGCATGGCCGTGATGTCTATATAGGACATAGGAGTCGAACAAACAAAAATAAATTAAGAATTTCCTCAGAAAATAATCAGCTTTGCTAGAATTTTTATTGAGGGGTTCCCTTGTAAAATTGTGTCCTTCAACCCTATTCTCCATTCAAATATGGCTGTCGGTACTGAAAATATAAATTTATTTAATTGAACATTACTGGTTTATTACAAGACAAAATGCGTACATATTTAAACCAGTTACATGAAAATGAGTAGTGCAACATATTCGATTTCTAAACCGATAATGCAAATGATGTTTATTTTTATCCCAAAAAAAAACACACAAAAAACCAGACACACACGCACACATGCCAATATTCTCTTCAGAACCCATTAAGTGAAACCTTATTGGACTTGAATGGTCTTAGGGTGGTCCACTTTCAAAATGGCGACCTACTGTCCATTATCTAAGATGACTGACATTATCCAAAATAGAACATTCTTTTACTGATTTATTTTAAGGCAACATGGGGTGAAATTATAACTGCAGCTTTATAAGTTGATGACAATAAGTAGTTTCAAAGTTATGATCATTGATCACCCCAAAATAAAGATGGCCATGTTGCTGAAACAGATTGTTTTATTTGATAATTAAAGCTTTATTCTTAGTCAAAACGACCTCAATTTTAATCAGGAGGTTTTCAGCATTTTTTCTTCCAAGTTTGTTCCCTCCATTTTTTCTGATTATGCGAATTTGGCTTATTTTTAGATCACTCCCTGTTGATAGCTGACGTTGGAACAAAAATTGACATTTCTTTAAACGGCGAAAAACTTTTAGGTTAATTTTAAGATGGAATCAGCTGAAATTTGAATTCTAACTTGTCTAATATCTACATGCTTTTTAGGGTACCTGGTTATTCAATATAAATATCTTTGGTACACACATCCCTATGAAGGCTATACTGAGGGTATTTACCCGGTGAACTTTGTTGTATTGTAGAGGGTAAAATGATTGTGTATACAATCACAACAGAAGTATTTTAAAGTCATCAGATTACCCCCAAGATCAAAGCCATTGACATAAATATAAGAAAGACCTTGATTTTTATGTCACCTGCGGTAGCGGGTCTGGTGTATGAGGATCATTATCCATCTGTGTCTGTCCGTGTCGTCGTCACCATGTAGTTAACTCATTTCTTGTCACTTTAAATTAAAGATTTACCATATTTCTGCTCAAAGAATTTCTTTTCACAGCTGTATATTTCAGTGGGGGAATATAGTATCTACGACTTTCTTTCAGTTTAGTTTTTATTTTCTCTCTCAAATATTTAAAACTAAAAACTGCAATGGTTTCCTTAGTTTTCTTGCGATGGTCGCAAGCTCCGACAGTATGACTTTTAAAGAGTCAAACCAAGGACATCTTATTAACGTCCTTGGTCAAACTAAAGATATTCAATAACGGTAATACATACTACCAATGTATAATCATGTGTGTTTGCTTATTTATGTTATGTA
Source organism: Gigantidas platifrons (assembly GCA_002080005.1). Taxonomy (NCBI): domain Eukaryota; kingdom Metazoa; phylum Mollusca; class Bivalvia; order Mytilida; family Modiolidae; genus Gigantidas; species Gigantidas platifrons. Next base: position 531,487 of record MJUT01044425.1, on the reverse strand, counting down.
ATATAAAGCTTACATTTAAACAGGTGATATCGTGGTGATATCCCTTCCCTTTGGAAGATTGATCTATGTTCGGTAATTTTGTTATTACCCTTATTCCTTTACCATGATCGACATGATGAGGTGATGGATGGTGTGCTTGTCTTCAACTGTGGAATTAAACTGACTGAAATGTATACACTTGCTACCTACGAACGTGACACAGTTTGGTTTACGTAATAAACATAAAAGTTGAATGAAATGTGGTATTTAAATGTATAAGATTTATGATGTTTGTTATCTTTTGTGAATGGTTGTATTTGTTGACCTAGATATATATTTCAGAAAGTGATTACTGTGCTAATTTGTGTTTATAAGAGGAAAGAAATAATTGTTCTGTAATTGTATGTTACAATCATCCAACATATTCCATAGATACCATGATAAACTTTTTCAATTATTATTAAAATCAGTTAGAAAAAGACATGTTGGCTTATATGAAATGTGATATACATTGTATCATTATACAAATTTTAAATTATCAGCCATCGCAAGAACATTTCATAGACTAATTTCTATGTAATTTGCTGTTGGTCTTTTTATTTTACAAGACTTACTGTGGAACTGTCAACGTACTGTAATGTTAGCATAATGCACAACAACAACTAAGCGATAAAAGTACCCTCCTCCAAAGTTTGTTAATTCTTCGTTGAGGTAAGAGAAATACCAAACAAAAATTCATACCCTGAGACATGTCAACTCTTCGCTATGAGAAATGAGTTGTCTGCTCAAAAGTGTGATTTAACATGTTTTCACCTTGGCGTAAACGTGAAAAGACGACAGCAGATTAACCAACTCGACAAACTTAAAACAAACACAATTCTTACAACGTTATATGCAGTTTTTCACAGGGCCGTGGTTAATAATGAAGGATCCTGTCCAGGTCGACAATAAATTTGAACATTTAGATAAGAATTATGAGATTTAGATGAAACAATATGTGGTAAAGCAATCAATGTTTCCCTCTCCCATCCTCGGATATCTCTCTATTGGAAGACCGGAGGAGGGAAAGTTAAACAGTCACAATTATTTCGATTATAGTTGTATACTTCACGGATACGACCATACTTCAAATTAAAAAAAAACTTGAAATAATACACCATGAGGGAATGCGACTCGCGCCTGTAGCCTTTAGAAGATCTGATGATCTCCGGTTGATAATTTATAGGTTGAGAAAAACGACACACTACTGCAAAACAGATGAATTTGGTCTGTAGTAAACAACAAAACTAAAGGCTTATCCCACCAACCCAAATTTAAAAGTAGTGGTAATTACTTTTAAAAGGATCGAAATCTATAAAAATCCTTGTAGCTGTGGGAAAGGAGTGTATTTACCTCTGGATTTCCAGGGACATCGTTTTTTACTATGAAGCGACGGATGTGCTGTATGACACAAGAACTAACTGTTTTATTCTTTATACGGATTTTAAGCAATGTCAATGTTAGTTTATGGTGTTTAACGCCACTTTCAATTATATTTCAGTTATATCGTGGCGGTCAGTTCACAGGCACTTGTATCATTCAAAAAATATATGCCCCTCCTCTTCCTTACTTCAAGGTAAACATCTGTCATTTTCCCCCTCCCCACTTCGCCTCAATATTTGTCGTTTATTTGTGATCCTTTCGCTGACCCAATTATATCGTTACACCCCCGAGATATTTCTCTTTTTGACTGCCACATTTAAATATACCTACCGGGCACCCCTCAGACGAATTTGACAAGAATAGTCAGCGAAGGTAGCTTGTTTTATTTTTAAGACATTGAATCGGATACAGCAACTACGGTTTGTGCTGGATTTTTCATATGAATTCGGAATTCTCTAGACCGGCCATGTGTAACAATGCCATCGTGATCATCTCCTCACAAATGTAAAGTAAGCCTTTAAAATACAGATAATTGTTCCAATGCAGATTATAAAAATGTGTTCAACTCCAAATTAGTGACATTTGATTTTTAAAGCACCTTTTTTTATTTCCTAAATCAATTTAAAACGGACCGGAAGTGGCTATATCCGATTCAATGTCTTAAAAATAAAACAAGCTACCTTCGCTGACTATTCTTGTCAAATTCGTCTGAGGGGGGGAGGGGGTAGGTATATTTAAATGTGGCAGTCGAAAAGAGAAATATCTCGGGAGTGTAACGATATAATTGGGTCAGCGAAAGGATCACAAGTAAACGAAAAATATTGAGGCGAAGTGGGGAGGGGGAAAAGGCTAGATGTTTACCTTGAAGTAAGGAAGAGGAGGGGGCATATATATTTTGAATGAAACAAGTGCCTGTGGGTGGAGGAAACTGGGGTACCCGGAGAATACCACCGACCTGTCGCAAGTCACTGACAAACTTTATCACATAATGTGGTATCGAGTACACCTAGCCTGAGCTGGGTTCGAACTCACAGCGTTAGTGTTGATATGCACTGATTGCACAATTGTATATCCAACTACCATACGATCACGACCACGACGGCCCCATCAGAATATTAGCAATATTCATATGTTATTCTAAAACAAACAAGTATTCTAAAATTCCTGTCTATATGTTCATTTCGATAAGAATGGTTAGAACTTAAATGATTGATAGGTAAATTTCTTAGACACCCGTTTTCCCATTTATGAAGGTAGAAACATACTAGTAAAGTACAATTCCAATAACAAACATCAGAGTGTATGCAAAAGTGTTTTATTTAAGTGCATAAAGTTGAAAATGATGAAATAATAAACATGCAGTAGGCCATATATATTTTCTAATAAAGCCTAATACAATGACGATACATAATGTAAAGTGAATATGATCTGTTTATGATAGTTCATCAAAGCAATGATGAAATCTCACTGTATGGATGTATAATAACATGTGGTTCGTGGGTACTTTACAGACAATAGTTTGGGTGTTTTTTTGCCAATCTGTCCTTGAATATGTTTTGTTTACCACGTGTATGTAATTGATTGTGAATTATAACAGAAACGGAGACAAAATCGATACCCTCAACACTCATAAACATCACCGCTCACATTACCTTGCTGGGTGCAAGAACTTCAATAAAAAGTGGCGGCGTTACGCTGGGTTTATAGACCCCCCCCCCTTTTCTCATCTTAAAATGCTGCGGTCATTCAAGTGTGTTCCACATGTGTAGTAAGATACCAACCCCCACCCGTATACAACTGAGTGAACAGCGGTATTAATAATCTCCTAAATTTAATGAATATGACAGGGCTAAAAAAAAATACAATTAATTCTGTCATCATCACAAATTATGCGGTTTACGGTACCATTCGTTAAAAAGTCGATAGCACTGAGGAAAGTGGGCTCTTCTGCTGCATAATTGTAATTGAATGTAGATCAATTTGTTTTCATTTTATTTGTACGTTCTTACTATCTCTTTGTCTATTTGACTTGTGTACGTTGTTTGTATATATTCCTTGTATATGCCTTCAACCATTCGGGGTAAAATTGAGCATTGAATAAAGATATTATTAATAGAACGCGGAATTCTAATCTTTCCTCGTGACATGGAAGTTATCATGACTTTTTGTAGTATAATAATAGTTCTATTAAAAGAGAGTCGATATAGAAAGCAAAAGTTTTGGGAACACCTCAAAGATCAACAGAAAACAAATAACGCTAAACTAACAATATTTGTAGGTTTGTATATATGCTTACCCATAAGTGAAGATATGACCCAGCACGTGTCAGATAAAAATGGACATAAAATGTTTATCAACATTTTTCAAATTTATCAATGAAATTTGGCGGTAATATGTCTGAGTATCATTTGCAGGGTAAATATGACATTGACCTTAAAACTGATAAATAACTGCTCATCTTTAAAACAATAATAAACACATGCAAAGTAATATTTTATCAATAGATTGTTGTGGTTTACAGTGACCAGGTCAGTCTCATTTTGAGGTCAGATTGTTATACTAATATGACACAGACGAGTAGAAGCCTACATTAAACGACGTGAGAGGTGATTGTTCGTTTTAATATTGATATTGGTGGGATTGTTGACCATCACTGTTTAAATATTGTTTTCATAATTACATTGTATATGATCGATTGAATCGTTGTTACTTAACGACAAGCGAATCGTACTTTAGATATATAAATGACGGCAACAAGCTTACAAAACATAAAAACTGTCAAATATGTGGCACTGTGTTGTACATAAACACAGAAGATTGATTGCTAAAGGTGAAATGGATAATGATTTAAATGTTTCTTTGAAATAGCCAACCAATTGTTAGCATTGCTGGATAAGAGCTCAATTCATCGTGATAGAGACTGGCAAACTATCACTGGTTTTTTTTTGTGTGTGTCCGCGGACAAAATTGCATATGTAGAAATGTCAAAACGACACACTTTCATGGAGGTGGGGTCATTATATTTATGTTATAAATACAGGGCAAATCAGTTGAACATTGAACAATTTACTTTAAAAAAAAACATTTATATTTTTCTATAACAACACTCCATAATTTCGATCTAAAACTCCACTCGAACACTCCACGCCACGATTCCCCTCTATAAAGTACATAATTCCTGTTTTTATTTGTTTTTGTTTATTTATTTTTTCACAGCTTCAACGAGTGCAGACAGTTCAATATCAAATATACACAAAGGAATGAATTACGTGGAATGTTTCAATAGCTATGTTTTTACTGTAACTTGATATTTAGTATGTGAATATGTTTGTACTTTTATTTCAAGGCTATAAGTGTACATAGATTAAAGACCAAAACAAAATTTACATGATAAATGTATACGTCATAGGTCAATTTTCAAATGGTGTTTGGTGCCCAACTAGTTTATAAACAAACAAGGAGGATAAAATAAAACCAGCAAAAATACAAATTTGAAAATCATATGGGCATAGAAAATGTTGTTGTTTTTTTTAACATTTATCCTCTAGAGAATTTGCAATATTTTGATAAATTTGTTGCTACGGAAATCAGTCCCTTTTTGTATAAACGATTGTTCTATCGAAATTTGGAATAGTTCAGATATTGTGGCATTTCTTGTTTTCATTTTATTTTGTCAATCTGGACTATGTTTTTCGAGGTTGTAAAGTATAACTTAATTTTGACAATTAAATCTGACTGTATAATATAATAGTTGGTTGTTTGATACAAAGTTTACTGATGAAACACAAGGAAATTGAAGGATACTGTAATAAGAAAAGCTTTAATATAGCAAAAGGGTCATCTGAAGCAGTAAATCAAAGGAACAGACTAAACAATGACCAACATAAAAAAGACAAAAGTAACAAACAAGGAGATACAAAACACTACACAGAAAGCTAAAGATTGAGAACAGGAACTCCTCAAACATAACACATATGTTGCCAATAAAACTCGAACATTTGGAGATGTCAGTCAGAGTGTCATGTAAATCTTTTTTAGAAGTCTAGTGTTTTGTAGGTAAAAGATCATGTGAATTTGTTTTTCAGAATCCACATTTGATATTCTCAGCATTCATCCCAAGAGTAGACACTTGCACATTACCTATCATAAACCTGGTTTTGATTGCTGATAGACTAGAGCCAACAATATAACTTTTTGTACCGACACTGATGTTATTGTAGGAATCCAGTAGAGTGACGGAAGATCCAATTCTTCATCTTTGGTTGAAATGCCAAAGGAACACAAAACAGATTTACGATTGTTTACGGTTTTCTATTTCGTAGGTGTACACGCAGCGTTGCCAAGTAAAGTGTTCTCTTTCGTAGGTGTACACGCAGCGTTGCCAAGTAAAGTGAATTGTCAAAACTTAATCTGCAAACCATTTGCATACAACCATGATATTGTTAGGGGTGATGCAATTTCATTTATGATGAGATTTATTGCATTGGACAACGTAACGCATTAGAATTATTTGAATCTCGAATTTCTTTTTCTTTTTCTTGAAGTCTTACACAAATGACGACACCACTATACATAGTGTTAATAAATGTATATGTATATGTCAATGAAGTTACTACATTTTTTTTGTATATTGTATTATATTTCGGTCATGCTTTTTTTTCTATCAATTGTAAGGGCGTAGCATCCATTGAGGCAACCGATGCAATTGCCTCGGTAAAATTAATAAAAAAAAAAAAAATAATAATAATAATAATAATAATGGATAACCACAACCATTAACTGACTAATGAAACAATGACACCAACATAAATTGAGAGAGTCTTTGACTGATACAGTTCCGACCTACCCCAAAATCCAACTTTTCAACGGGAAATGTACCGCTGGAGTACGTTCCGTCAAGATCTTAAAGACAAGCCATCCTCCCTATTCGTTGCTTTCATTTTATTATCCAAACATTCGCGAAATCTTCCACATTCGACTAACCATGGCAATAGGATCCGTACCTTTTGAACGATCTTTTTCTGCTTTGAAGCGTCTAAAGCAATGGAACAGAACAGCAATGGTCGAGTACAGACTAAACAGACTAGCATTCAAAGAAACATAAGAATTTAAAGATACCAAAGGGTTAATCAGAATCCGTATATCGAAGACAACAGACAACACAATGGCCAAAATAAAATTATCAAAAGGACAAACAACGATCTACAAAACATGCATATAAAACAAAAAATCGAGTAACATGAACCCAATTAAAAACCGGGGGTGAACTCGGGTGCTCCGGTAAGGTAGACAGTTCCTGCTCCACTAGTGACAGGGTCAAAATACTAGACAAATTCGATACGGTAATAGAAGAATTAGCTCTCTGCACTTGTAAATTACTTTCCTGACCTTCATAGTATTATGTACAGACATAAACATTTCAAATATGGTTTTAAAGTTTGATTAGTGTATTTGTTAGATCTTTGCTCGTTAGTGTGCCATTTGAAGTTTAATATTTGTGTGTATGTGAAGACAAATCAAGTAACAGTTTTGTTTTAAAGATTGTTTTCTTTTTCCATTAACAGGTTTTGAGTTAATGAATACTCATCTGTACATCCGTCGTAGTTTCTATTCATTCTTCTCCATTAGCACTAACCTTTGTCCGTCGGTCGTCAATGTAACCGGCTCTCTCTATCAACTAACAATCTGTCTGAATAAGGGTTATGTTTGAGCCATATATCTTATAAACATGATTGAAGATATCCCCTGGTGTGTCCATCAACTCTTAAATCATGTAGGAGTGTAAGGAACGTAATAAACATTTGATGGAGATGAACGCATAGCTTCTTGCATTCTAATGTCAATAATTAAAACAAAAACGTACTTGTGGCTAATTTACCCAGTTAGAGTAATAACTGCTATCAAAACGTCAAAACTGTAACAAACCCCCCTCCCCCCAAAACAAGTCGATAGTTTCTGCGGGACTTAGCCCCCAGTCCACTGCCTCGGTAAAATTCCAATCCCAGCTACGCCTATGAATTTACTTCTTCCTTTATTAATGTAAGAAGATACAGAATGACGTACGTCACGAGCTGTCGTTCTTGACATTATCGTATTTCTTGCCAATTTACAACTTGATACAGTAAATGTTTACTTATGTCGTATTTTGTCCAACTTTGATTATTATATTAATCTTATTTTGTATTGAATACAAAGGTGTGTTAGTTATTAACAGTCAAAACAAGATTGGTTTTAATCATAAGATAAATATTTATTGCGCTTAGAGTAATTTTTAATTAGATAATGCGCTATATAAATACTGTAAATAATAATAATAATAATTGTTTATATGACAAAATCAGTAAATACTGCTAAGTATAACGAGCATACAAAAGGGCTGACAACATGCAACTTGTAATAAGAGACAAAAAACGTCATATTCTTTTTTCCTATTTGACGTGTTTTGGGGGGATTTGCACTCTGTATGATGCACATCATGTTATAATACTTTATTATTAAGCACAATTTCCACCCTAATTAGGGTCAATGGCTACATTGAATAGTCAACAATACATAAATATGCAATGTACAACATATAAACAAATTCAATACATAATAGAACAAATGGAATAAAGTGCCTCCTGTCCTCAGTTCCAATGACTGTTTAATGAAGGAGCCTAAAGATTTCACCTGCTTGATGTTAGTCGGATTTAAAAATAATTTCAAGTAGATTTTTATTAATAGTATTGTCAAAGTCGCTGAGAAAAGCTTTTCTTAAATGTTCATTTAGCTTACAATTTAAAAAGAAATGATTTTCGTCATCAAGAGTTACACATTTATTGCACGTTCGTAAATGCCGAGGTATTTTCTTATATCGTCCCGTTTCAATTGCCAGAGAGTGGTCACTTAGTCTAAATTTACAAATTAATCTTCTTATTTCAAAATCTGGATATTTCAAGTAAAATTCCGACTTATTTTCAGACTGCAATGCTTTGAATAGAAAGAGTGTTATAAGAACATTGTATTTTAATATGGCGGGAAAATATCAACGGGAAAGTCATGAAAATTTACATGGAAAAGACGAAAGAAAGATAGATACCAAGAGTAATCGGGCATGTCATGAAACAGATGTCATTCGATATCATGGAAAGAAGGCGGGTGCATTTTTGTATAATTTCCATATTTTCAATGTTCTCCGTTTTAATGAAAATCTGAAAATATCAGCTCACACCTTTTTCTAAATCAATACTGCGTTCTATCTCGTCAGGTTGCACTTATGTCAAGGTTTATTTGTTATCGTCTTACCATATTTTTTATTTTATCTTTATTTTTGTTTACTTTAATTCTCCATTTTTTTTATTTTTTTTTTATTTAATTTACATAACTCACATTTCACAGCGAAAAGGGAATATATTTTATTGTCGGAACAATATGCAATATTCGTGCATTTGTACTGTTGTTTTGGGTGCATATTCCTATAAATACCAGTCTATTGAAGAAGTAAAAGTATAGTGGTAAATATCTATTATCATTGCTAAGGCAAACCGTAGGTATTTAAACCGGATCATGAATCTGTTTATTGATAGTATATTATAACACATCACAATAATCATATTACACAAACAAAATATATTAATAAAGGGAACTGTCTACCATAGAAATTTCTATAATCATTACTGCTAAGAGAGACGGGTTGGGTCCATTAAGCTAGTTTTCAGTTCCTAAATAATGTAATTATTAGTAAACCTAAGGTTCTCCTCCCTCAGATATGGGTGACCTTTGTTGATTTTGGCTAACCTTTGGTTTTAATGCTACCAAAACTTTAAATTATTTGGCTTTCGATTTTAAGCATATACCTGATGAAGGGTATTCCAGAAACGTGTCGTGCGCACTAAATTTAATAAAGTTCTAGTCTTTATCAACCTCTCCCCCTTTTTATTGTAGTACCTATATCAAGCCATGTAAGTGAGTAGTCATGTATTTGTGTTTGAGGTATCGATTTTGCTCTTTCAGTGAATTTTCTATTGGATTTTCGAAATGTTCGGACAGTGTAGTATTTATTTGTTCATTTTACTGATTATATAGTTTTCAAACAATGTAAATAACCAAACTAGAGACACAATATATCTATGCAAAGAACTGTCTTCCGTATAAGCCTATATAAAAATTACTGCTAACACGGTGTGACAAGAAATTAATAAGAATCGTAATACCCTTTGTATCTCACAGTATACTTCTGGGTAAGTTTTCACCTTCCGCCTACCGATTCAAGTTGATATTACAGAGGCGGATCCAGGATTTCAAGTTAGGGGGGCGCACTTAAACAATTTGGGGGTATTTCGTGTGAAAAATCACGATTTTACGCCAAAAAAAATCATATTTTTTCCAATTTTAGGGGGGGCGCGCCGAGTGCACCCCCTCCCTTGAATCCGCCCCTGGATTAAGCTATATTAAACATATTACAATGTTTGTGGGGGTTTAGACGCGTGAAACAGGGTCAGTTCATATTTTGTGTCCGTCAGTTTAACAAGTAGTTTAAAATAATTATATACAATCAAACCTGCTCATGTGGTCATCTCTATTAAGAAAAGGTCACCCTTTTCATATCCTGTCATGGAAAATTTCATATGAATTGAACCTCTTTTAAGAGGTCACCTGTCTTGTAAGGTCATTTTTTCTTTGTCCCATGTGTGACCTCTTAATACAGATTTGACTGTATTAAAAATAAAATTTAAAAGTGTTGTATTTGATATATTTGTTTTCTGTAACTTGATATTTATAGGTGTAAAACAACCGTTTGTGCTTACGTTTGCCAACTATAGTTCAAGGCAGCATCGTATAGAAAATAAAGATCATGAGACAATTTACATGATTAATCTAAAGGTCACAAGGTATTGGATACACAGAGTTTATAAACTAGGAGGATAAGATAAAACTAAAATCAAATCTGCTGAGAAAATGTATTTTTTAATATTCTGTTAAGATGTTTTGGGGTTTATTTTGCGAAAAGCAAATAACTTATTTTTTCTAATACTTTAATAATAGAAACAAATCGCAACGAAAATCATTGTTTCCTTTGTTATACACGACAGGTGCCAAATGTGGAGCAGGAACTGCTTACCCATCCGGAGTACCTGAGTTCACTCCCGGTTTTAGAGGGGTTCGTGCTGCCCAATTCAGTTTTATGTGGTGTGTTTTGTAGATTATTGATTGTCCTTTTGTTTTTTGTTTTTGTTTTGTTTTGTTTTGTTTTGTTTGTTTGTTTGTTTTTTTGCATTGTCTATCCCTCCTCGATTTACGATTCTGATTATCTCTTTAGTATCGTCAAACTTTTCTATTATAATATATCATATTCCTTCTCTGATAGTGTTAATCTCTGATCAGTCATTTTGCTATGTTTCTTCTGTACCTTTCGACGGGAAAGTTTGATAATAATAATAATAATAATAATAATAATAATAATAATAATAATAAAATAATAATAATAATAAAAAAATAATAATAATAATAATAAAATAATAATAATAATAATAATAATAATAATAATAAAATAATAATAATACTAATAATAATAAAAAGGACCACACAAGACAGACGAGTAGTACTATCTACAGGAAACGTTTGAAGATACCTAGATACCTAATGGGTAATCAGAAGCCGTAAATCTAAGATACCTAATGGGTAATCAGAAGCCGTAAATCTAAGATACCTAATGGGTAATCAGAAGCCGTAAATCTAAGATACCTAATGGGTAATCAGAAGCCGTAAATTTAAGATACCTAATGGGTAATCAGAAGCCGTAAATATAAGATACCTAATGGGTAATCAGAAGCCGTAAATCGAAGGATATCAAATTTAGTAACGCAATGCGCGTTTCTGGAGTAGCCTTCACCAGACACGCTCAAAGCAAATATATTTGTAAGCCAAATAACTTAAAAAGTTTCTCCGAATAAAGTACATCTTGTATCATGTACCATAAACAAATACTTTTATTGGTAACTGAGACAATGTTACGTGCTGTAATATATATTTCAATGTATTTTATTCTGCTGCAGGGTAGTATCTAATGGCTAAAAGCGTGTATTCATATAGAATACATACATAATGTTAGATAATACTTTTATGAATATCATACATGGAGGCAAACTTTTATTTTTCAATGAACAGCTAAAAACCCAATGGGAATAAATCAAAACTTACCTTGAATCGGTTTAATGATATTAAATTACAAACCATGAAATACAATGAAAAACAGAAAATACCACAATGTCAGAACAGTTCTAAAATCTAAAAAAAACAAAAAAATCCCACACTGACAGAACAGTTCCAAAATCCAATAGAAAAACAGAAAATACCACACTGTCAGAACAGTTCTAAAATCTAATAGAAAAACAGAAAATACCACACTGTCAGAACAGTTCCAAAATACCACACTGTCAGAACATTTCCAAAATTTTGATAAAATAATACACTGTCAGAACAGTTCCAAAATCTAGAAAAACAAAAAATACCACACTGTCTGAACAGTTCCAAAATCTAGAAAAACAAAAAAATACCACACTGTCAGAACAGTTCCAAAATCTAGAAAAACTAAAACTACCACACTGTCAGAACAGTTCCAAAATCTAGAAAAACAAAAAAATACCACACTGTCAGAACAGTTCTAAAATCTAGAAAAACAAAAAAATACCACACTGTCTGAACAGTTCTAAAATCTAGAAAAAAAATACCACACTGTCAGAATAGTTCCAAAATCTAGAAAAACAAAAAAATACCACACTGTCAGAACAGTTCCAAAATCTAGAAAAACAAACAAATACCACACTGTCAGAACAGTTCCAAAATCTAGACAAAAAAAATACCACACTGTCAGAACAGTTCCAAAATCTAGAAAAACAAAAAAACTACCACACTTTCAGAACAGTTCCAAAATCTAGAAAAAAAACAAAAAAATACCACACTGTCAGAACAGTTCCAAAATCTAAAAAAAAAAATACCACACTGTCAGAACAGTTCCAAAATCTAGAAAAACAAAACATACCACACTGTCAGAGCAGTTCCAAAATCTAGAAAAACAGAAAATACCACACTGTCTGAACAGTTCCAAAATCTAGAAAAACAGAAAATACCACACTGTCAGAACAGTTCCAAAATCTAGAAAAACAAAAACATACCACACTGTCAGAACAGTTCCAAAATCTAGAAAAACAGAAAATACCACACTGTCAGAACAGCTCCAAAATCTAGAAAAAACAGAAAATACCACACTGTCAGAACAGTTCCAAAATCTAGAAAAACAAAATACCAGAACAGTTCCAAAATCTGATATTAGCAAACGGATGTAAAATCGATAGCCCTAAGCACAGATATACATGACCGAGACCACTCTATGAAGAAAATAGATCATTTATATTTATAAAATGTCTTCTATACCATACAAATGTCTTTTCCAGTTACATCTTATAAAACGTGTATATCAAATTTAGTCCGCTAACATACGATGACAAGTAATTAGAAACATAATAGTATATCTTACTATAGATATCCATCTGAGCAAGTTGTCACCCCTGCCACTGATTCAGTGTGATCACAGATTACTGTTAAAGGGATAATCATATGCCGTAATTAGAAGAACAGAAATACAATGGTTGGTTGGGTTTATTTTTTTTTATTTTTTATTTTTTTGTTTGCCTTGTTTGATAGTGTTTAACTCCATTTCCAACAACATTTCAGTTATATCGTGGCGGTCAGTTTTATTGGTGGAGGAAACCGGAGGACCCGGAGAAAACCATCGACCTGTCGCAAATCATTGCCAGACTTTATCACATAATGTTTTACACCTCGACCTGCTCAAGATTCGAACTCACAACATCAGTGGTGATAGGCACTGATTGCATAGGTAGCTGTAAATCCAACTACCATACGATCACAACCACGTCAATGGATAAAAGAAAAATGACAAAGGTATCAACAATGGTCGACAAAATATTACACAAAAACTTGAGATTGACCAACACGTACCTCTAAAACAACGGGCAGAATTTGGATGCTTCAGAACCCATTGTTTTACTCTTGTCACAAATCAGGTGCTATGTCATCCACAGAAAAAGGAGACATGTGCTGTTAATATTTCATCAAGATAAATTTCATATATTAGGAATCAAACTGCCAACAAATGGTAAATATGAACATACAATTAGAAAAAAAAAGAATCATTGATCTTTAAGTTACAGGACAAATGTGTAGGGTATCTAAACAAAAGTACCGAACACCGAGCAATCTTCCAAATGGAAAGGCAAAACTCATAAATCAACAAACAGACAAAATCAGTCAACAACCGGAAAACTGGGAAAACCGCAATGGCCCTGACTTGGTACAGGCATTTGCAAATTGATATTTCTTTAAAATTGAATGAAATAAATGACAAAAATCTTGTTTTCATCGAGAACTGGACCTGAAAATTAAATATTATGATACTAAATTAAGAACATTTATATAATATGGTACCTACTCATAAAGTCTTACATAAAATGGGAGTATGAGACAATAGTAATTGTGATTTTTTTCTGATTGAAACTGACTATATTATTCATGACATATAGGAATCTCCAGTATCAATATTATTTTGGATTTTTTTTAATGATCCCATTTCTTTTTCTTTTTACCAGACATTATATACATTGTTGCAAGTCTTTTTACCAGACATTATATATATTGTTGTAAGTCTTTTTACCAGACATTATATACATTGTTGTAAGTATTTTTACCAGATATTATATACATTGTTGCAAGTCCTTTTACCAGACATTATATACATTGTTGCA
>MJUT01044425.1:451417-481118 GCA_002080005.1 Gigantidas platifrons | reverse complement strand
AAAAAAAATCGTAACAAACCCCTGTGGGTCGTGTTGCTCGTATGTGTTTATGTACATGTTTTGTAAAATAAATGATGAAAGTTCATAATGTTAAATTTTGACATGATTATTTGTAAAAATGTGGTTCAAAGTCCACCGAAATGTCAATGATATAAGAAAACAAATAATAGCTTTCATAAAGAAATATATAATCATCCTCTTCACGCACAAATCAAGTAGATATTAGGAAAATGGGGCATAGTTCTAAAGGCGTTTATTTCACAACGTATATAGTAGATATTAGGAAAATGGGACATAGTTCTAAAGGCGTTTATTTCACAACGTATATAGTAGATATTAGGAAAATGGGGCATAGTTCTAAAGGCGTTTATTTCACAACGATCGAAGCATGTCAAACGGGTTCATATACGTTGTAGATGCACATTTTATTGATAAAATTGAAGAAGAAAATATCCTGAACCCAAGTGCCTGTGACCTTATATTATGTAACAAACCAGAAAATATAGTTAAATCCGGGTCAATTTGTGTTGGTTTAAGTGATCATAATATAATATATTGTAGAAAAATCAAAAGATCAACAAGTGGTAAACATAAAACATCAAAATAAGATCTTTAAAAAAGTATAATACTGGCTAGTTGTGTTGAAGAATTAAATAAAATAGACTGGACAAAGTGTAATGAGACAAAATCAGTAAATGAAAATTGGAATTGTTTCAGGAAATTATTTACAGGTGTTCTAGATATTGTTGCTCCATTGAAAGAAATTAGAGTAAAACAAAATACAGAGCCTTGGATGTCAGCAGAAATATTAAATCTCATAAAAGAAAGAGATGAATTATTATTTAAATATAGAAAATCTAATAATTCAGAAGATCATAAAAAATTCTGTATTATAAGAAATAAAGTTCAGAGAGAGGTGAAATTAGCTAGATCAAATTACTTTTCTGACAAAATTGAAAAAAATTAAAATGATCCAAAAAAACTGTGGAAACAGTTAAAAGATCTGGGATACAAAAGTAAAACTGAAGAAGCAAGTATTGTTCTGAATATAAACAATGAACTGTGTCATGATTCTAAAACTATTGCTGATTTTTTTAATAAATTTTTTACTACAGTGGCTTCTGAGCTTGTAAAAAAACTTGCAAAAGCAAAAGATATCTATAGTGTTACCTGTACCTCACAATTATTTTTAAATTTTTATAAAAGGAGAAATTCTCTTAATGCCAATAAAAGCACTGGTTTAGATGAAATTCCAGCCCGATTTATAAAAGATGGTGCTAATGTAATAAAAGTCCCTATTACAGCTATAATTAATCAGTCAATTACCACAGGGGTTGTTCCCCAAAGCATGAAATATGCCAGAGTTAAACCTCTATTTAAGAAAAACAGCCCTTTAGAGGTTGGTAATTATAGACCAGTCAGTATTTTGAGTATAGTATCTAAAATATTAGAAAGGAGTGTGTACAAACAACTTGTTGAATTTCTACAAGAAAACAAAATGTTATACCATTTACAGTCAGGTTTTAGACAAAAGTATTCCACAGACACATGTCTCATATATCTATTAGACTATTTAAGAACTAATAATGCTAAAGGTCTGTATACAGGGATGATAATGTTAGACCTACAGAAGGCTTTTGACACTGTCAATCACATATTTTGTGTAGTAAACTGAAAGTCATGGGTGTACAATCAGTAGATTGGTTTGAGTCATATCTAACAGATAGAGTCCAGTTTGTATCTGTAAACAGTACAATTTCAGAACCTATGAATGTATCATGTGGGGTACCCCAGGGTAGTATACTGGGCCCCTGCTTTTTTTGACCTATGTCAATGATATGTCAATAAGTATAGATGGAGACTGTAAACTGATATTGTATGCAGATGATAGTGCAATACTGTATACACATAAAGATCCTAATATTATATCTTTAAATTAGGCAATGTAATAGAAAAATGTTCAGACTGGTTAACTGATAATAAATTGTCTTTACACCTTAGCAAGACTGAATGTATGCTTTTTGGCCCTAAACGAAAGATCAGACAAATTAAAAACTTTTATGTGAAATGTTATGATCATATTATTACATCAACAGAGGTAGTTAAATATTTAGGGGTACATATTGATAAATATCTAAATTGTGAAAATATAGTCTCAAATATTGTCAGTAAAGTAAATGGTAGACTTAAATTTTTATATAGAAATGCAAAATGTCTTGATGAGATCCCAGGTCGAGAAAAACACTCTCAACAGCTTTAGTTCAGTGTTATTTTGATTATTCATGTTCTCATGGTACAGTGGTTTAGGCTCGGGATTGACCAAAAAACTTCAAATATTACAAAATAAGGTTGTGAGATTTATCCTCGACCTGGGACCCAGAACTCGCATAAATTGTGATATACTAGACAGTGTTGGAATGCTTTCTGTACCAGACAGAGTAAGTCAACTTAGAATTAACCATGTTTTTAATATATATCATGGTAGAGCACCAGAATATTTATGTGAAAATTTTAATATTAATCAAGGAAATACAAGGGGAGCCTCTAATTTAAATTTTATTACTCCAAATGAAAATTTATGTAGCACTAATAGCTTTTCATATAATGCAATAAGAGACTGGAACAGTTTGCCAATTTCTATTAAGAATGTAACCAATAAGGAAGCATTTAAAAATGCTGTAAAAGAATTTTTAAAATTTGAGGCAAGAAGAAGAGGAGAAAATGAATATTTTTAATTTTAAAAATCACTCGTCAACAATTTTTAAATATTTTTGTTCGGCAAACTCAACATAGTGCTTGTAATTTAGTGCTTTTTTTCTAAATATTTTATGTGCTAGTGTGTTTTATGAGTAAACAAATTTTTATTATTTTACTCTTGTAATCTTACAAGACAAGGACCCCATTGGAAATAAGCTCAATTTATTGGGCTTTATGGGTTATCCTAGGCTGTCAAGTTTACAATATTTATAATTTATTTTTATGTATATTGTAATAGTATATGTGTTTTTTATATGTATATGATTGATTTGCCTGAATAAAATATTATTATTATTATCTATAAGAGTTTTGTAAGGTTGAATTGTTAGTTCCTTACAACATGTAATGATGATATCTATAAGAGTTTTGTACAAATTATTACAAGTGATTATTGATGTTGACTCTTTGTTACATTTTGCCAATAAAATGGAGGTCTTGTTTTTCGTTAAAAAATTGTTTGAGATCCTTGTGAACTATAAAGAATTAAAGATTCACAGAAACATACCAGCTGTATAAGCAGCTAAATTGTATGTAAACTGAGACTTTCTGACAATTTAGTCTTCATGTCATGTAATATTTTACTTATTTGAAATTGGCACTAATCTTTCTAATTTCTTAATTTTAGTTCTAATTATGCACTAAGTGTATTGGTAAGACATATACCCAGTCCTCAAAATGAAAATTGAAATTTACTGGTCCAGATCAAATTCTTGAATTCATTTTTAGATACCGGTAGTTCTAAATAAGAACTGTAAAATTAACTAGTCCGAACAAAATTTTACTGGTCTTGGGCCAGAAGACTAGTGATCACTGTGAGGACTGTAAGCTCGCTCAACAGTACAATGTCAATGAATATCAACGGTTGTATTATCATTTAACCAGTCACCATGGTTATACAGTGTATACCATGTATGCTGTATCAAAATGAAATAGAAACATACATGTACTTGTAATAATTTACTACTGACCTTTGTCAAAATAAAAAGTCATACATATACATATACACATGTACGTATGTCTACAAACAAATAAGAGTTAGAGGTCTTAATAAACACGTTAACCTTAGTACATTTATAAATATGACGTCCATAACTGTATAATGTGACATTATAAATGATATTTGTCTTTTTGGTTAAACATTGGTCAATAAGGATCATTTTCATACACATGGCACTCCATGTGTTACATATGTATTTATAAAAATAATATTGGGAGATTTAATTTATACTTGTAACTTCAAAGGACCAATTTTTTAAGGGCATACTTGGACTTTAACTGAAAAGACTGGCACAAATGTCTTTAATGGTTTATTGTGGTCACCACTTAATATAAAAGCTCCAATTTTCTTCCACAAAATTGATGAATTTCTTTTTGTTAATTTGAATGGTTTTGGTTTGGTCAAAAAGTTGAGATTTATGTACATGTATATTTCATTTTCATCCTTTGATCACCTGTTAAGGTAATTTAAGGTCTGATGCACATGGCTGATTTTCTATATTTAGTGGACTTGTACAATTGTGTAATCGCAAAGGTAGTGAGAGCCACTACCAAAGCAAGTTGCATATGATATGAGGAGCATTTTGTAGTTTGGAATACAAGTTATTCAATAAATTCATCAGCAAGGTAATTAATTATTTTTGTTATTAATATATATTTTGTTGTAATAATTTACCCAAAAATGAAATTATTGAGAAAAACCATTGCAGAAAAAGAATGAAATAATTTTTATTTTGTTATTGTTTTTTGGGGGGTAAAATCTCTTGCAATGAAATTAAAATAAAGTGTAACACAAATTAACATTACTCGTAAATATTTCTATTATTTTTCTCATATTTTATGAATAATACCTTATTCTTGTAAGGTATAATTATATCTATAGTTAGTATGATTCTGATCAGACATATACAACAAGGGGCTTATCAAATTTATAGCACTGAAAATCGCCATAGAAACAAGAGACAATGCTGATATTAGGGCATTGTGACATATTTCATTTCACCCTGATATTACCTGTAAATCATTAATTACTCATAATGGATCAATGACTTCTCTTAGGTGTTTATAGTCTGTTATCAATATCCTTTTAACCTAAATTATGAAATATTTTAATCTAATATTGTGATGAAGATTATCAATTTTAAGATTAAAATGACATATTAAAGTTGGAATTACATACCTATAACTAATGTTATATACCAGGGGTTTCAATATTTTTCAAATTTACCAGTACTTCACTATTTTCAGGCAGTATTTTTTGTTAAAATTTGAACATTTCTCATGAATATCTTATACAATACTCTTTGAATTTGATATTCGGAGGTACCAATTACCATTTTAAGGGCTGCATATACCTGGTATATACTGAGATATTCCTAATTATCCTGAAATCATTACATAGAATAAATTTTTGCTTTATTCAACTTGTTGATCTCCTGGTACCTGATTCTTGTAAAGCGAACGGTAAGAAACAGTGACAATATTACACAAACATGACCACACGACACTGTTGAAAATGATTGGAACAATTCTTGTTGTTACTCTTTTTAATAAAAGTTGAGTGTTGCTTTGAATTTTTTGACATTGCAAGATATTAAAGCACAATATACATACATTGTCAATGAAAATAAAACTAATATGCCCTTGCTGCAAAACAGTCTAAAAAAGCTTGCCATAGGCTCACTTTTCTAAATGTTTCTAAAGCTCGTAGAAATAAATTATATATTTTCTGACAATATACATACATTTTTGTATATTGTATATTTACTTGATACAATGAATGTTTGACAATTTATTTTGATTTTCAATAAAGGGAAACAAATCTAATGTAAAAATTACCCATTTTTGATACCAAATAAGTGCTTACTCTGCATTTTTTTTTTTTAAATAAATATCTATGAAGATACAATTACATATCAGTAAGATGTTGTTGAAAGTATTCAATGAATCTCAACAATATTTCAGTTATATTATGTTGGTCAGTTTTGTTGGTGGAAGAAACTGGAGGACCCCTAGAAAAACCAATGACCTGTGGCAAATCACTGACACTTTTTTTGTATGTACACCTTAACTTTGGATGGCTGTCAAATTTAAGAACTTAAGCTCTAGAGTACATGAATAGATTTAAATTTATTTTTCTTGTAATCCGGACATGGAGGCCCCCCTACAGTTATGTAACAGTATGATAACTTATCCATCATTTTCTAAGCATATATCCCAAAAGTTTTATACAGAAGGATTTGTTAATTTTGTTATTAAGTCAAGTAAACACAAAGCTTATATTATAAATGAGAATTGATTAGTTTAGATAATAAAGAAGATAACTGATTATGGAGATAATATATTTTATTTTGCACTGATTCTGTTTGAGCAGTTAAAATTGTATTGACTAGGTAATATTTTTGTTTTATAATATGGTCATTGACCAAAATGTAGCTTTTCTGGTTCCTGATTCCTGACTAATATTAAGCAAGGACGTGATTGAAGACACCATTGAATTTGAACATGATTAGAATGACACTGCTCTTTTCAGACAATTTGGCAGTTGTTCTAGACTTTTTGACATTGCAGGATAAACACAATATACATATGTCGGCAACTGTAAAATTTATTTGCCTGACTTCACTTTGAAACAGGCCAGAAAATCTTGTTTATGGAATCTGGCATTTAAAAAAAGTTTAGCAATGGTCTGATGATGTTGGCATTCAAATTAGTTTATGTAATTTTAATTTGCTTTGGTTAACTAACAACTGAATTGCGTGGAAACAGGAAGCATTCATATTTACATTTGTTAAAAAAAAAAAATTCTTAAAAACAATCAAATTCGGATGTAAGAAACATTTGACATCATTATACCACCCACTGTAGTTCATCTGGTAGTTGTAAGTTACAAACAATTCAGTTGTACAATGACATTACATTGGTGGGGCTAGTAACCAGTTAGACAAACAAGTAGCAGCTATTAATTTATGAAAGTCTCTTTTAATGAAACATTGACACTACCAAAAAGATTGTTTTTAATAATAAACACCTGAAAGTACACATGTTGTATTTTTAATTTATACTTCTTATGCAAGGTCTTTGAATTTAATCTGTTTTCCTGTTTTATGCATACTGGATTATTAGAGGTCTTGTTTTTGTTGTCAGTAGCAGTAAGCAGACAGCTGTCGCCTGTCGGAAGTGTTTACAATTGTACTGTTTTATAAACAATTTTTTTTTCACATCACATGCATCGATAGATGTCTTGTATTGGGATGTATTATGGTGTCGTGTTGTCCGTCCTTCAGTGCTTTCTTCTGTAAGCATGTTGCATAGTAACTACTTTGCTCTACCGATTTTCTTCAAATTTTATAAGATACTAATTAGGAATTGTCCTTTTTGACAATTTTCACATGCGTCATTCCAGAGTTATGGAACCTTATCCAATTAAGTTTGTTTGTGTAAATTTTTTGCTTGAAATTAAAATTGTGACAGACTGTGAGATGAACAGTAATAAAAGTTAATAATGCTAAAGAGTTATGCCCCTCCCCTAACATTTTCCCCAATGCCCATCATGGTTATGGATTCCTGTTAATAAATGTGCACATTATTTTTTTAATTTACAGTATCAATTTTTTATATAATAATCTTTATTGCATATAAAACCCTTTTGGGTATAGCAATACAAACATAAACTAACATTAAACAGACAATGTATACATGTATAAACGAATACAACTACCACCGCTTGATAAAAAACAATATTATGTTTTATATGCTCTGACCAACGTGAACCTCATATTCACCTCATATTCGTGGTTCTAATGATCGCTTTATAAAGTTACAAACACTGGGCAAAATTTCTTTATCAGGATTAAGAATAATTTTTAACTTTTGATGGGAATCCAGTTGATTAAAGTGAGGATATTTTGTTTTTATAAAATCAATAAAGGCAGGTCTAATATTATCAGTAACTTTACAATCAAAGAAAAAGTGGAATTCGTCATCTAATGTTTTACAAAATTTACAATGTCTTTGATTTCGTGGAATATTTTTTTGTAACGGCCTAGTTCTATTTCTAAGTTATGATCACTTAAACGAAATTTTGTCAACAATTGACGATTTTTTAAATTTCTTTCTCTTTTTAAATATTCTTTTGAAGTTTTGAAGAGTCATTAATCAAAGAAAGTTTTTCTGTAAATTGTTTTTCATAATGTTCATAAACAGATTTTTTAAATATTTTTTTAATAGAGATTTTAGCAATTCTAAATGACCTATTGAAAGCTTCAAAATCACTTTTATCTATTTCAAATTCGGCAAATATTTCTTTTGCAAAGGTGTACCGTATATAAATACTTCAGTTTTATCTTGGACTTCCCATCCATATTCTTTCTAGATATATTGGTTCTGTCTTGGTAAACATATAACTCAGTTTTACATGTAATGTAATTATTGGCTAGTTTAGTTGCACTGACATTGTCAAGTTTTAATTACATTGTATGACTTTATATGGAGCCTTTGTGGTAAGGAACCTATGTTAAATACACATGTCCCAGAAGGAATTAACTCTTAATCTCTTTGTATGTTTTGAATACATTTATTTGTAATATTAATTTAACGAATAAATAGGATTAAAATTATTGAAATAAAGATTATTAAGAGGAGAAAAGCAGTCTGAGCAATTGTATTCAATAAACTTTCATCTAGTTGTATATTCTTATAAAAATGGTATATGTAAATTTAAGGGCGGAATAAATTTGTTATCATCTGATTGCCCCTATAGTAGATAGATTTACAAGGGTGCCTGGCTTACTATATAAGAAATATAAATGCTAATTATAAATGCATTTTCACTCAAATTCAAGGTAAGCATATTAAATCAGCATGTAAGATGTTCTTTTATCAATTATACAATGATTATGTAAGAAAATGAACTGATTCATTTATGGTTTATAAGCTGGCTATACCAATATTGTCATTCACAGACAGAAAAAAAGGGTGATTAAGAACATGAAATTGACAGACCAGACTTAACAATATTTTTCAAGTGTTGTCAGAAATTTGATATGTACATTTAAGTGTCTTAAATCAAATATGAAACAATTAATTTCATCTTATTATAAGTAATAAATGTCTTATATAATATTACACAATTGTGACATTAAATTATGTCCTACATGTAATAAATACATGTATTACAAGGTTGTCTACTAGCACCTTTTTTTTTATCTCATAATTTATGTCCCTGAACATCATTATCTGCACTCTTGCTTGTCGAATAGTGACATCTTTCCTTATATAGATGATTGAGGTTTTGTTTCCTGTCTTCAATAGTAATTACCAGTACGAAATTTCTGCTACATGTTACAACTGAACATTTCCAATGAAAAGGATGTTTCACATGTACATTTTTACTTAAAACAGAGTACATGTATCTTAAAATGAATGAATGCAAATTGTAAGGTAAATACAGTTCTATATTTCCCGATATAACAAAAAAGATGTTGCACAAATTTACGTGACTGATGTTTTTCTTTTCTTTTTCAGAACCTGTAGACATTTACAAGATTTAGATGAGGCCCAAACTTTCAAGCACCATGAAGGAACGTAGACTGTCTGCTATGTTGTCACAGGAGAATTTAATCATGGATTTTGAAAACCCGTTTACTCCTATTCAGAAGAACTACAACCCAGATATACTAAGACAGTCTCATGCCAAGCAGATGTTAGTTGGTGTGACATCATTTGAGATCTTCCGTAACAGAGTACCGAAGAAGGTCAAATTGCTCGATGTCAAGTTGTCGTTCTCGTATCAAGAAAATTATATAACTGAAACCGAACTGTTGGAAAGGGAACTTGTTCGAAAGGGCAAGAAATGGACATGGCCTATGCCGCAGGGGCAGGATTGCCTCATTGCTTTCCCATATGCCCCTGGGGATCGTGTCAATTTGAACTTTGGCATGACTGTTTTTAAGACTAAAAAGATGGGCATGTTTAGCTCAGAGACTGTGACATCACCAGTAGGAAATGTAACTGACTGTTTTGTACTGGCAAAAAACCAAGGAGTTGGAATAGGACTTCCAATAGATTCATTAATTTCAAATAATGTCCGGTTAAATTTCAGTTTAGATGGCTATGCCCACCATATGACCATACAATTAAAGCTTAGTCTCATTGAAGAAAGTAAAGGAAATCCATCTCTTTGGCTTCGACCAATCTCAGTTGATAAACCATTCCGAAGTTCACAGACATTGCTGGAGATGCTAGGTGATCCAAATAGCTTTCCACCAAAGACGAGGAGCAATGAGGAGGAATTGGTCAAACACAGGAGTTTTGTTGCCAGTTCACAAAAGTGAGTCTTTTTTTAAATATAATTTTAATTGTGAGTGTGCAGTTCACTCTCTATCTGATGAAGGTTTGCATAGAAACTGCAGAGTTATCAATCAAAATGCTGTTCCAATACACATATTTGTAGTTACAAAAAATGTAGGTGTGAGAATGTTTCTCATGTTTTGTATATATTTCTTCATCGACAATATATTTACGTTTGCATTTTAACTATAATTCATACAGTACATACTTTTCTGTATTTACCCATAAAATCTGTCTCATCTTGAGTAAAAAATATTGCCATACCTTGTTATATTGAAGTTACAAAGTCTTGATTTTACCTTAAATAAATAAGAATTTTTTTTTTGCTGCTAATTAAATCAAATATCCTTAATGCTCTGGAAGCAATGAACCAAGCTACAGTGTCAATTTCAATTGTTGTTTTTTGTGTATAGTATAGTTATTAGTTTATTATGATGGTTGAAAATAATTCCCGGAAGTGGACTTAGTTGAATGATTGTGCACTTCATTGACTAATGAAGTTTCAATTTCTTAGTCACGTATCAACTTTTGACCAATCACAAATGGGCTTTCTAAATGAAATCAACATTGTGCGCTTCATTGACTAATGAAGTTTCAATTTCCTAGTCACATATCAACTTTTTGACCAATCACACAGGGCTTTATAAATGAAATCCCACATAATGTAATTAATTTGGATTGATACTGTATACAGCTAATAAATTATAATACATGTATATTCAATATTTCTTGTCTTGAAAATTAGAAATGAAATTGAAAATGTAGTATTAAAGAATTGTACTAGTATGATGCAATTTTTTATTGGTTTAGGCTGGTGAACTATTTAAGAACTGCAGTTTTAGAGTGTTGGTCTATTCGACCATGTTCAGGTTCTTCAGAAATACCGTCCGCTGTACAGATCAGAATGGCAACCTCCAACAAGCCGGTGGCCTGTATATTGCCAGTCGTAGAGAATTTGGACACATCACCTGATGTAAGTACATGTTTTAACATATTTTATACAGGAAAATACACCAGAAACTGCTTTTTTTTTATTAGAGATAAGGCATCAATGATGATGAAAAAGTGTGTGTAGCTAAAATGTTGAATTTCTTTCAAAAAGTAATATAGTACATTTAAAAAATATACTTGGATGATAATAAAACGTGCAAATTTATATATTAAACTATTGAATTACTTTTTAAAAGGGAAGTCAGTAGGTTTCTACTTTTACTAATCGTGCTAATGATTCTAGTTCTTATGGAGATTTTTCGTCACGTTACCCTGTATCTTCTCCGAAGTTGAATTAAGTAGATCTCCGTTTTATGAGTCTCTTTCTTGTATAATGACCATGATAAACACATTCATATGGATAATATAGATACCCACCTATTAAATTACTGACAGACTCATGAACACCAATGGGTATCACATTATGAGAGCCATGTTTTGTATGAAATGAATAAGTATACTTACTTATATACTGTTGTAATTCAATAATGTCTTTTAAATGAGGATCAACCAGAGGTAAAGGATAAGGGTGACCATTGGAATTAAAAACAGGAAAAATGTCACTTGTCTTATTACTAGTGCCCCCGTACTTGATAAGTTCTACAGTTTAGTTTGTTTATGGTGTTTAACACCACTTTCAACAATGTTTCAGTTATATTGTGTTACGTCAGTTTTATTAGTGGAGGAAACCGGAGGATCTGGAGACAACCACCGAAAGGCATCTCAGCTGATGATTTAATATTTCTGAAAAGTGGTGATATACAGTTAAACCTGTCCAAATGAAACCCTGAATAAAATGAAATCATGTTTATACTGAACTTTAAATAAAGTCTCAGTTTAGGAAATCGTTGAAAATTTAACCTGTATTAACAATCAACCTGTATTACAAACACAAAAGTTAGTTCCACTGAGGTTTGGTTGAGACTGGTTTCACTCTACTTGAAAACCACACTTTACTGAATATAAAAAAAAGTGAAATACATTTTTTATTATCATAATTATTGAAAAATTAAGAAATAATTCATGGGGGCTTGAATATATATTGATTTTACCACGGGTTGGCCCTTTATGCCAAATATTTTACCACGAGCGATAGCGAGGGGTAAAATATCGGCATAAAGGGCCAACATGTGGTAAAATCAATATATATTCAAGACCCCATGAATTATTTCTATTCTAATAGGTAAATAGGACAAATATGGTTTTTTGAACAGCCAAAACAAATTATGACGTTGCCGATCAGCTGATATACCAATATAAGCATATTTTACGACAGGTTTGGACCCAAAGCATTTGAAGGACGTCATATTAGAATACATTATAAAGATTGTATATAATTTTTCATAGAATTAAAAAATGGATTTGATTTGATTTTGATTTTTGGTGTTTTAACGCCACTTTCAACAATATTTCAGCTATATCATGGCGACCAGTTTTAAAAAATGGAAGGATCATTTAAACTCAGCTTTTTTTATGATTTTGGTGCTATTCTTAGTCCATTTGGTTGAAGAAATATTTCCTAATATTTATTTTATGATGTAGAAATCATTTAACAATTACAGGTACCTTATATTATTATTACATACAGGTACATGTATTAATTAAAGATACATGTATGTTTTTAATTGTGTCAATGTTACTATGACATCTTATCAAATAAGTTTTTAAAAGATCTTACTTAAATAGGGATTTATAAGAAACATAAATAGCCAATGATATAATGGTTATAAATATGCTTGACCCTGATATTGGACACTAAGAAGAAATGAATGTGTCTATTACAATAATACAATGGTTATACAATAGTGATACTATTTTTTTCATATTGACCCTACATTTTATTCATTGAAGTTCTAGTGCCTGTGGTTATACAAATTTGCTTGACCCTAATTTTGGACAATCCAAAGAATTGAATGTGTCTATCACAATACATTTCATTGATCCATAGCCTTGACCATGTTGGTCTGGCCAGCCAGTCAAAAGGTGACATCTTTCAAAAGAATAAAAATCTTCCCGAGTACACAGGTACCAGGCCTTTCAATAAGGGGCAGTACTAGGGTACTTTTATCCACCTAAAATGGTCTTTGGTACCTCCTGATTTTAAAGAGTGCTGTATTTACTATTAGATATTCATGAAAATTATTCAAATTTTAATAAAAAGTCCCTCCTGTAAATAGTGGTAAGTACTGGTAGACTTAAAAATATTGAAAGGCCTGAGGTATGTCATACATGTCCCAGTAACCTGTTGGAAAATTTGAAAGTATTGTATCAAAAAGATTAAGTTTCTAGGCCAAGGACCTATAGTGTCTTTGACCTTTTGTTGATCTCCATCTTTTGTCAAGGGCCATAAAAAAACAATCCTAATATTAGAACAGCATTTAAAAAAAAATTGACCTGGTGTCGGTGAGTTAGAGCAAGGTTTTGTATAGATAGATGTTTTATATTTAGATTTGAGAAAAATGGTACCTTTAAGTGAAATTTAATTTTGAGTTGAACTGTATATTAAAATGATCATTAATTTATATTGTCACACATTGGTACGTTGATACAAGATGAAATTTACCCTTTTTGTGGAAAAAAAAAAACATAATAAAAATTTACTTTAGTTAAATAAAGTATATGAGAGTACTGATACATACATGTGTACCCCCCTAAGCAGAGATTTTGTAACTTACAATGTTTAATAGAGATACCTGTAACTCGTCTAGACGCTAGTCCTGGCCCCGATGCCACAAAGCTTTTTCTTTGCTGAGCAAACTTTTTTGCTCAAATCTGTGTTCTCAGCCAATCAAATTTGAGTATTTCCTTATTTGAGAATATTCTCAGACTTAAGTAAATTCTCAAGTTTTGTGGCGCCGGGGCCTGGACTCATCATCTGTGTTTGGGACTCACCATTTTTTTTAACCAAAAATAACAAAGAATACACTAATTGAAATCATGGCTATTTATTTGGGACTCATCAAACTTTTATCCTACAGGGATCGGGGTTTAATTCTTACAAATCTTCCAATGCTATCAATACTGCATGTAGTATTTTGTGAAGGACAATATTTAATTGAAATGAAGTAACTATGGTAACCTGTATACTATATAAAATGTTGTCCCACTTTGAAATGCCTAAGTCATCAATTTTCATTTGTATTGAGATATTATAATTTGTCTTAATTTGAATTTGAAATTGAAGTTACATTGCTCTACTGAAATGGGAAATAGTTTTAGGGTTCTGGTGTTTTATGCCACTTTCAACAATATTTCAGGAAATGGGGTAATATACTAAATATCAGTTCTTTTTACTTCACTTTTTGCCAGTCTTTATTTGTTAATGTACAAATAAAAGACCAAATTAGAATTCTCCTGTTTTGGTCCTTTTGTGAATGATGAATATAATTTTAATGACCAAATTAAATGTAATTTTAGATGTATATCTTTTTGGGTTAGGGTGTATTTTTACACAAAAGGAGGGATTATATTAAATCAGTCTGGCCTATTTTTTTATGTTAATGAGTCGTAATTTGAGTACATCTATCCTTAGAATTAGTACATATATTAGGCTATTTCATCAATTTAAAAGAACTGCTTATTCCATATATTTACGGTGTAAAATGCAAGCATGCAAATGTAAAAGTCATGAATTTTCTTTACCCTAATATTAAGGAAGAACACACACTTTAATTTTTATTTGGAAGTACATGTACATTAAAAGGTGGAACCTTTAAAATAACTGTGATAGTTAGAACTCCAACCTACAGCGACAGTCATTAAAAAACTTTTACAACAATCGCAACCTCTTGAAATATACAACAAAGACAACTAAATTTATATAACGCTGACAGAAAGTCATTACTTGCAAAAGATATGGTATGACTGATAGTTGGAAATCTAAAATATGCCCAAAACGTATTAGCCATAATATTATGACCTAATTCAATGTTCTGACATAGATGTTATAATTATCTCCCCCTGTTCTGTCAACGACTGATAAATACCTATCATAAACTAACATCTGCTGACTAATTAGAAATTTGTTGACAATTACTTCCTCCTGTCCCTGTTGTCTGATTGTGAAGTCACTGTGCTAACACTCATAAACTGCCTTATGATGACCATATTATGTCAGGTTATACCTGTATGTACATAAACTGTCCATCATATTGACACCTATATTACCTTTGGTTTTATGATATTCAGGTGGAAATGAAATTTTTCTTCTTCTCAAAATTGGTGTAAATGTCACAATTTTTTTTACATTTTCTTTCAAGTTTTCGAGTTTATGGAGAATTCAAGAATAAGTAGTTTTAAGACCAGAATAAAAATAGTCCAAGGGGATAGGAGGATATCAATAGTCTACATCAGGGAATGTCTACATTTATAAGCTATTATGATGTTTTTCTAAAATTGTGACTTTCCAATCTGTCACCATGTGTTCCTTTTAAAGGACAAGTTTTGTATACCTCAATAGTGTAAAAAAAATCCTTTGACAAAATTTGAAAATGGATAGCAATATTTAGATTTTTCGAATTTATCTGTGACCTTCATAGGAATCCTGGACTTTCAGTCTCGAGTACAGATAAAGCCAAAAAGACATGACTTGGTGTACATTTCTGTATTTTTCTGCATGCTCACATGTGCATGCATTTATGAGTCATTTACTTAAACCAGAAATAAAATGTTATCAGTCAAGTGCAGATCTTGTTAATTACAAAACAAATTAGTTTATGCTAATTACATGATTATTAATGAGACATTTTTGAAGATCTCTTGATGATTTTTACAACATTACAGTACATGTATTGTGATTTGACATATCAATTAAGTGTGTGCGTGCATTGATATTTTCACGATCATCACGTCCTTCTTGAAATGTCAAGTTCATGCAACATAGATATATTAATATTACAGTAGTACAGTATGTAGTCCCCCTCTTGTTAGGCCACCCATACTATAATGAAAAATTGGTCTTCTAAGAGGGGGTAACAATTTATTAGTATTTTACTATCTCAGAGCATCCAAAATCTGGTTTGATTATAGGTGTGACCATTTCGTGGGAAGGGCCTTATAAGAGGGGGACTACTGCATCCCTTATGTATTTATGTAAATTATTCATGTTTCAACAGTCTTTGTAATTAATTTAGGCATATTTTTTGAAGATCTCTTGATGATTTTTACAACATTACAGTACATGTATTGTGATTTGACATATCAATTAAGTGTGTGCGTGCATTGATATTTTCACGATCATCATGTCCTTCTTGAAATGTCAAGGTCATGCAACATAAATGTATTAGTATTACATCAGTACAGTATAGTCCCCCTCTTGTTAGGCCACCCATACTGTAATTAAAAATTGGTCTTCTAAGAGGGGGTAACAATTTATTAGTATTTTACTATCTCAGAGCATCTAAAATCTGGTTTGATTATAGGTGTGACCATTTCGTAGGGGGTACCCCATAAGAAGAGGACTACTGCATCCCTTACATATTCATACAATCTTTGTTTTGTTCCCAAAAGTAACATGGTACATTGTACTGAATTATTTGAAGATCTCCATTACACAAGTTAGTTTGGGTGTTATTTTGGATCAGTTTCATTGATGGAATAAAGCAGAATACCAAAAAAGAAGAGAAAAAATATGTACCAACCTGCCACAAGTCACTGAAGACTTTATTACATATACAGTATGTATATCCCTCCCCCCTTGCATTATAAGAGGGGTAGCATTTCTTGATGGGTCAGTTTAGTAGTATTTTACTGTTTTAGTGAATCTGAAATCTGGCCTGATAAGAGGGGTGGCCTTTGGTGGGAGTGGAACTTATAAGAGGGGGGTGACTGTAGTTACATGTATATCAAGAACAAAATGTACATCTTAGTACGGGTGGGAATAAATCTTGCAAATTCAGCATTTATAGGCATTATTTACCTAGGTACTGTAGGTGTAAATCTAAAAGCCATTACGATCATGACCGTGAAATCCCCTTTCATTATATGCATTCATATGGAAATTATCAATGGATCTCATCCCTGTTAGAATGTGTTGGATCTTGTGACAAACTAGATATTATCTGAACCACCTTTGGTACATATGCTTAATTAAAGTAATAAACTTTCCCTGAATGATTATGACTGTCCTTAGGCCATTTTGAGTCAGTTATTTCTATATTTAGTTACAAAGATACTAATGGTTATGTCTTTTTAGCTATTTTTATGAATAACATGATAAATGAATATTAATAATAATATTTGTGAAAGTGGAGGACAATTTTTTTGACAAATTTGTCTCAAAGATAATTACATGTAATTTTTTATATTTTTTGGCTCAGATTTTTTTATGAAAGGTTTTTATAATGTTATTTTATGGTCGTGATCATATGGTACCTATGCAATCAGTGCCTATCACCACTAAAGTTGTGAGTTCCAATCCAGCTCAGGCTAGGTGTGTTCGATACAACATTATGCGATAAAGTTTGTCAGTGACTTGGTAATTTTCTCCAGTACAACAGTTTCCTCCACCAATAAAACTGACCGTCACAATATTTAAACTGAAATATTGTTGAAAGTGGCATTAAACACCATAACCCCCAACATTATATAGACGGTGAACTGATGTAATCTGATTAAGATCCAATCTGTCACTTGCTCCTCTTTACTATGTGGCAATTTGGGAGAGCTGAAGAAACCTCATTACAAGTCACATACGAGTGACCCTCAATCATAAATACTGGTTATGACTTTTTCGGACAATAGGATAGTTTTATGAAGCAAAGCAGATTTGTATTAAATTATAACACTTTCATAGTCTGGGATGCATCGTTTTCATTGGACAACAAAGTTCATGTCTCTCACATGTGACCTGTAATGTGGTTTCTTCAAATTCCCATGGTGCAACATATCAGTGTAAAGGGGAGCAACTTGAACAAGTAAGAAATGTGATTTTAATCAGATTGGAGGTGATGCTCATTTATCATGAAATTGGTTTGGTTTGGTTTATGGTGTTTAAAACCACTTGCAACAATATTTCAGTGTGGTGGTCAGTTTTATTGGTGGAAGAAACCGGAGTACCCGGACAAAACCACCGACATGTCGTAAATCAATGACAAACTTTATCACCAAGTGATTTTTGATTAATGACTATACATTATTTAGGTCTTTAATAATAGAATCTTAAAATTTTATATTTTGACCAATAATTCAACCTTGTAACTATATCTTTAAGATACCAATACATTTATTATCGTCACAAATTATCATCAGACTGTTATTTCAAATGGATAGACAGACATTTTTTGACACCACACATGATGAAGTATTTGTAATTCAAACCCATATATATATTCATGTATCAAGTTTAACATGGAGACTTGAATATTCAATACATATACTTAATTTATGTACATGTATTTATCAATTTAAACTTGTTGAAAAAAATAATTATACTCTGGAAATCTCAGAACATTGAACTTTCAAATATGTTGTTTTTGTAAACATTTGTACTTTTTTCCGAATTACTATCTGATGTAAACAACAAAAAAGTAAAGTGTTTAGGATTATCGTTCTGCAAATTCATTGTTATGCCTTTTGTAATTTTCCGTTTTATATGCAGCTAAATGCAACTATTATAATATCTTAGGACGTTGCACTGTCTGATATGCAACTAAATGCAACGTTTTTAATACCTGAGGACATTGCACTTTTTGAAATTGTTATGTAATCAATTCACATACATTTTGTAACAATAAGATTCAGCCTTGGATTTATATTATTGTCACACAATGTGAAATAACACCTCAACAATAGAGCTTAATATTCATATGTAAGATGTTACAGGTTAAATGCTTTTGAATTTTTCACTAAATTTATTCAGTTTTTCATGTTATTTTCAAGCCTTTGCACTTTTATTAATCTGAGTTGCAAAAAAATAAAGTAATTCTTGGTTGTAGGTTCGTGGGAAACTTATATATATTGGTGCAATATGTAATTTTTGTATGCATAGTCACAAATTGTCCTTAAAAGTCTGTTTTGACACAGCCATACCCCTCAAGAACTAGAATATTTCAATTAAAAAAAATATTGTTTGTTGTTTTGTTTGTTTGACTGTGTTTAACGCCCCTTTCAACAATATTTCAGTTATGTTGTGGCAGTCAGTTTTTATTGGTGGAAAAAACCGGAGGACCCGGCAAAAACCATGGACCTGTATCAAATCACTGACAAACTTTATCACATAATGTTGTATACCTCACCCTGATCGAGATTCGAACTTAGAACATCAGTGGTGATAGGCACTGATTGCATAGGTAGTTGTAAATCTAACTATCATACGATCATGGCCATGGCAGCCCCTAAAAAAATAATAAAAAGATAAATAAATATGAGCTTGTATTATCTATGCAAAAATATTTCATCGTAATCTTCCTACGATATATTGATCAGTAGGGTACATGTGTACTTAAAATTTGCTTGTTTTTTTTGTTGTTTAACGTCCAGTGGAAAATATTTCATAGATATCCCAGACCTCAAAGAAAAAGTTTTAGCAAAAAAACTATATCTGTGACAAATAGCATGTGTTACAGTTTTAGGTTCACAATATATAAATGTTGGTTCATATTTAAAAGAGATTTTATTAAAACCCTGTGCTTACTATATGTATGTTTTATGCGGAGCCTTTAGTCTCAAAGTAAAGCATGTAAACCACCAAAATTTATAAATATCAAAATAACTAAAACCACAGAAAATACAGAATTTTGTTTATGATGCTTGTTCTCCTTACAAAGAACTATTTTTATTAGAAGCCAACTGAATGACATCATCATGTTATTGTCATGATTCATAAAACAAGGTCGAAATAACCTAGCACCTTCAGGTACATCTTATGATCATGGAAATCAGATCTAGTCAAAATACATTTTTATTACAAATATTTTACTTACTGTTTAATTTTGTGAAATTTTATATCTTTTTGATAAAATTACAATGAAACTCGTGTAAACCAAGCTTCCCTTTGATCCAACCATGTTCGCAATAGACATTTGTTGGTTATCTTAACAAAGATTTCCTACATTGATAGGGGCCCAGGTGGCTCAATGAGATAAGTAGTTTGATTACCTAACAACTCATACAAGCCTATCACCAATACGGCGTGGGTTCGCGCCTGGCTTTGTAAATTACAAAAAAGGGTGCACTCGACTCGCAACCGCAAGTGATAAAGTTGACCAGTTGCTTGCCTATGGTTGGTGGTTCTCTCCGGGTACTCTGGCTTCCTCCACCACTAAAACTGGTCACCATGATATAGCTGAAATATTGTTGAAAGTGGCATTAAACACCATAACTATGTTATAGTATACAACAAATTGTAAGGTGTCAATGTAGAGCAAACTCAATGGTATTTATTTATTTGACAGAATTTAGATATGTTTTATTTTTCTTTCCAGGGTACACCCCATCTCAGATTAGGATTACTGGTCATATGTGGATCAAAGCCATATTGTCTGTGCTCAGCCAAATGGAGGAGTTCAGGTATATATATATATATAAATTACTTAACTTTTTAGCCATCTGTTTTATATAAAGAAACGTTAGAGAAAGCAGTAGGGGTAATTAAGAATGGACAATCCAGTGATAAAGGCAACATTGGACACAAAATACAGAAAAAAGACAAAGCAAGCAAAAAAACACAACACTAAGAATTTAAAAGATGAGTAATACAGACCCCACCAAAAAGCTGGGGATGAACCCAGGTGCCTACTAAGGGGCAGTCAGTTCCTGTTTCTTATAAGATGCATGCCTTGGCCAGTAGGCTAACATATGAGCATTCTTTTTTTTTACTTATATGTAATTATATATATACATTTTCGTCATTGGTGTAGTAACTTTTTTTCTAGTGTTATTCTTGTAATTGTAAATATATCTGTAACATTTCATTTTTAAGGTATTTTTTTTTTAAATCAAATGAAGACAGATGCATAAAACAAAATGTACAATTTAAATAAACACCAATCTGGAAAACCTCAAATTCTCCCAAAAGAGCATATAAATGAGACAATCTAAAATGATCCAAATATTTGTAGCACACTAAAAAGCTGTTGTTAATGTTTTTGTTCTTCATCTCTTATCTCAAAATGAACTAATGGTCCTTTTGTAGTTGAGGACTGATAGTCCCTCTGTTATAAGGCTACTCCTGCCAATCAATGGCTACTCCTCTTATAAGACAAGATTTCAGATGTACAGGGTTAGTAAAGTGCTACAAGTAAATTGGTCCACCTCAGGAGAGACCACCTCTCTTATAAGACAAGATTTCAGATGTACAGGGATAGTAAAGTGCTACTAGTAAATTGGTCCACCTCAGGAGAGACCACCTCTCTTATAAGGACACTTTTTCATTGGAGAAGGGATGACCTTATAAGAGTTCAACTACAGTACAAATGTACATGTATCTCTGATAACATAAATATTTTGTTTTATACAAATGTACAAAAGGATGTCCCGCTCATGCAAAGTGTACTCGATACAACATTATGTTATAAAGTTTATTGGTGACTTGTGACAGGTTGGTGGTTTTCTCTGGGCACTCTGGTTTCCTCCACCAATAAAAACTTATCACCACAATATAGCTGAAATATTGTTGAAAGTGGCATTAAACATTAAACCTTAACCCTAACATGAGGAACAGTAGATCTTGATCACCAATGTTGACTAATGTAATCAATAAAAACATTTTCATCTGATTTTCTTTTAGACAAATTTGATTTTAAGATACATTACTATGAGAATGGTGAGACTTGGGGACAGAGAATAAAGTGGAATTCTCGAGATTTTCTAGACGTAAATCACATTATCATGAACAGTACAGGGCACCAGTACTTCTTTAAGCCGGGTCATGACACAGCTTTACAAGACATTTGTGTTGGACTTTGCGTCAAAATGTTGGTGCGGTTCAGTAGCGAGCTCCTGCCTTGGAAAAAAGAAATGTCTTCAACTCTGTCAGAAATAGATCTACGATTTGACAATACTTGCGAATCCTATACTCAAGACTCGTTATCATTAAAACCATGTAACTCATTAGACAGTTGTCTCAGAATTATCCCAGAATTTTTGGAAGCACACGGTTTATCATTATATTCTGACATTGGAGCAAGACTTGCTGAAATTGAAAAGAAAGATATTGAAAAATTGGCGGATAAGCCACCATTACGAAGAATCAATAGTGCTAGTAGTTATGGTGAATCGTTCCAAGGATACATCAAGAATGAAAATAAAACTGCAAGGAAAAGTCTCAAGAAGTATCACAGAGACAATCGTGGTAGTGAAGGGGATATTACGACATCAGGTTTTATAGAAGATTTCACTGGATACTCGTTTTCACGGACAGCGTCAACCAGCAATTACGAGTCAGTGATTGATTAGAACTCATCAGTATTCGAACTCACTGGATGGAGCTCTGTATAAAGTACTACCATATATATGTGCATGAAATATACACCCCATAGTATTATATGCACATGTAATACCAAGTCCCAAAATGACTTTCCAGATTCAGAAATCTGGCAAAACATGTTTCGTTACTACAACTACTGGTAGTTTTGTATCTTGTTTTAAGAGAACAGGCCACCATGCTACTTATTTGGGAAAAACTATCGTGAAATATATAAATGATTAACAGGAATTTCTATTATTGTTGGAACATTTAACTATGCATAGCAATTATGTATGGTATCATGTCAATGCAATGTATTTTCAATATCTATAAATTAAATATCAATAGGTTTTTCCTGTAAGCTATTTTTGGTATTTACAAGACCTACGGATTCTGATTAAGGAAGTAAAACTTTATTAAATTCATGGGACAGTATAATCTGAGATGGATTTCAACAATTACTCTAATATGCATACATATTATGTAAAAACACCAGTTCTATAGTAACGGTAAATGTTACTGATCATCGTCATCCGTCATTCATTCAAAAAATTATAAAAACAAATAAATGCTTATTAATATATTTACATATATATGTGTTTTCAAGATTTTGAATAATTTGCAAAATATCTGTTTTTGACTTTGTTATTAATTTCTAATTTGTACTGTCAAGCCTAGATATCTAGAGGAAAACTTAAACACACAATTTTTGCAAAATGGGGATTTTTTATAATACTAGATTTTTCCCAAAAGTAAATTTCAAAATTGATATTAAAAGTGTTGGCAAATTTAGATAGCCATGAAAACAGGAATATTTCGTAATTGTATGTGCCATTTGCATTTTGCAAATTAAATATTTTCACTATGGCGACAATTTGCTTTATTATTGAATCTCATTTACACCAGTATTCATTTAAGTATGCTTTTTGTATGTATGTGTATCTATAATAGTTACTTGTTAGAATACATATAAATTTTGTTAGTAAATTATCAGAACGAACCATGTTAGGCATGTATGATGTTTTTGTGTGCATCTATTCATTGCACGGGTAGATAATTTGTATTTAGGAATCACATAATTATAAATATTAAATACAGTTTCAAAAGTGAGTTGTAAATTATGTGTGGTAGATGAGAGGGAGTGGTGTTATAGTGGTTCTGGCAATCAATTTGAAGGGGGGTAGTAGTTAAAGCAATCAAACATCTATAATAATCACTATCCAATTATGTCTATGGTTTAAAGGTCAATTTACAGCAAAATGTGTTGAACTTGAAAATTACCAGTTACTTACAAATGCGGTGTGTGTTTTTTTTAGAAACTCTAATATAATGCACCACTAAAGCTAATTGCTGTGATATAACCCAAAAAGTGGTGTCAAGCAAACTTTCAGTCAGTCAATACATAAAATATAGGTGTGAGATTTAGAAGTTAAATGTGTATTTTGAAAAAAGAATTTCAATCTAATTATCATATTTTCAGACTAATTTTTAAGATTTTTTTACTTGAAATTTTTTGTTTCATTCATTATAATTAGTCTATGGAAATTTGTCAGTTTGAAATGTAGTCCACAAGGGCTTGCATAACAGTAGACGGTAATATGGTCCATTGATTCTTGTACAATTTTTATTATGTGTGTACTTCTAAACTGCATATTTTTTTTCGGGAAGGTTACTCAAAATTTGTTATCAACTCTGATATTCGTGGATATTAGGTCTATCAATTTTTGAATTTCGAAGGATAGATTGTACATTTCATGAGAATCATATAATTTGTTGATAGGTGGAGGAGATTTGAGACGCTGATTAATGTGGTACATTAATTTTTTGGATTATTAAGAAGAAAATAACCCGAAATTGTCTCGAGCCATAAATTTCCAGAGGAGTTGAAACTTTTACTGAGTAACTTACTATCATTTATTAACAGGGAAGCTGGCAAAATTGAGTAATGATCTTTATTTTATTTTCGTAAGTCAGTAGCACAAAATTGGTTAAAAGAACATGCAATTTTATTGTTTTAACAGTTTTATTGCTAAGAGATGACAGAATTATATTTTAAGAAATATAAGATCAAACTTGTTTTCAACCTGCCACACACATGTCAGTAGTAATACATGTATTTGATGAGTCTACATTAAGTAACCTTCCATTTATTATCAACTTTTTATGATACAAAATCATATCTTATCTGCTGTATTATATAATACATCATACATTTTGTCAACAAACTGTATTGTTATATTTTAAAAACAAACAGATTATTGATTAAAAAGGTCAATTTGGAGAATGTTTTTGTCATGTTTAGATTATAAATGGGAATTTTTGTATGCCTTGTTTTGAATAATCTCTAAACAATGTTAACAATTGTAAATAAATAAATTTTCTTAAATTGTGACTTGAATATATGAACATAGTAATCAATTTTGCTAATTATAATACAAATGAGATATGATTTTACGTGTCAGGTAAACCGTTTGACAAGGTCGTTTAGTTCATATCTAATATATCATTAATTTATTCTGCATGGTTAAAATTTATGTGACCAAGTTGCTAAAATGGCTGTTTGGTTATATACAGAGCAACCTCAACATTTGATATATCCCTTTTCTGAAACTATTGTGTATTATATTATTTGCTCAAAAGGTCAAGACTTGGTCATTTCGAGAACATATTATCATTTACGTGGTAGGGGTATCGATTTTACCTCTCTTTCTACGATTTTTCAATTAAATTTTGGAACTGTTCCGACAGTGTGGTATTTGTTTCTGTTCTACATTTTATTACGTGAGATAATCAACTTATAATCCAGAAAATGAACCTATATTGGCATTGTAATCACATATTTTTTTTGGGACAAATAGGGTAAACACATATATGTAGAAATACAACTATAACCTACAAATAAATAATAGCCAGTTTTGTCTTATATTTCACAACAATTCAGATTGGATTTTTTTCTGTCTTGCCTGCTATGAAAGCCGCTACAGACGAGACACATATTGTTTTTCCGGTGAAGTCATCTACAGCGTTAATAGTGTCAAGGATTTGTGATTAGATCTGTTTCTTCACCATTTTTAGTCCACATTGTGGGTACATGTCCATCAGGCATGCATCACCTGACCTTCACCTCATTTTTATGTTCAACTACCGGTACTTTGATTTAATTTATGTTAAAAAAAACAAAAAAAACACACACACACAAACAATTTACAAAGCACAGGCAAGATAAAGATCTATGTACACTGTTTGTAGTTTGATTTGTTAAACTTTTTAAGCATCTGCTAATATTTTGGTTTTAAGTGAGTCACATGTTGTCTATTCGAGGCAACATACTTGTTCAGTGTGAGCGGTCATTGTCTGTCATTGAGCGTAGAAAGTGACAGAAATATATTCCATTCAGAATTTATGACATTGAGATATGTAAATATGGGCAAAAAAACGGAATGTTTTAGAAATAAGATATATGTAATAGTACATTCATATCTACTTATTAGTGTTATACTTCAGAACTCATGCACAGGATATTACCAGAGTTAAGATGAATGAAGACAACAAAATACAATTTAATTAATAAAAAAGAGAAGTTTTTGGTGTTCTAGATTTTATTAAAATTTTGCTTGTACATGTATCATAGTCCTTTGTAGGTTTTTACTTTGTTAATTTTATCATACAAATAAAACACATATAATTTATTTTTGCAAACAAAAGAAAATTATTTGAAAAAAAATTCTGTCAAAACCTAATATCTGTCATGTAATATAACAAGATGTGGTTGTTTCAAACTGTGCAATAGTGTCTTTCACATGTATTGATTTGTACATATGAAATGTATGGGTTGTAATTTTTATCTCGGTAAACTTACAGATATGTGTATCATTGAAACATTATTTTTCATCTCTGAAAAAAATCATTGTTAAATCATGTTTATATTGAAATTTGTGATTACATTCATGTTTATGTTTTATTTATCTTTGAATTTAATAGCCTTATCAGTATTATGGTACGGTAGTTGATTTTGTTGAAAATTGGGATTTTTTATTTTCCTTTTCCTTTTTTTTTTTTTTTTTTTTTGCTTACTTGTAAAATGCAATATCTAATATTAATTTATAAACCTATTTTAAAACATTCATGTTTGAACATGAGTGAAAGTTGAGACAAATTCAACTCTGTTTCTTTTTTTCGCTTGACTTTCGAGACAATTTTTAGCTTTCTTTTTTTCGCTCAACTTCTGAGACAGTTTTTAGCTTACCGGTAAATGGTTTTATCTATTAATTTATTTCTAAATAAAGAAAGTAGAGAATCATTATAATTTCTTAATATCATAGTCCCATTAATATCATTTTTGTTGTTTATGTTGGACTTAGTAATAGACCATTTCATGAAAACTGTATGGCCATATAAATGGGGATGGCAAAAATAACACATTATCATACATGTTGATGACAACAATTTGAATGATGTCATGATTTTTACAACTAAATAGTGCATTTTGTCATT
Source organism: Gigantidas platifrons (assembly GCA_002080005.1). Lineage (NCBI taxonomy): Eukaryota > Metazoa > Mollusca > Bivalvia > Mytilida > Modiolidae > Gigantidas > Gigantidas platifrons. The sequence goes on along the minus strand of MJUT01044425.1, from coordinate 454,126 downwards.
GCTATTTTTATGTACCATACCATGGTCATTTATTATGAAAGGGTCCCATATTTTCATTAGTCCCATTGATTCTTAAAATGTCTACTTTTCCTTGTAGAAATTGGTCTGCATCTAATATTTTTTTTCTTGACGAATAATTACACCAATGCATGAAGAATATTAATTTCTATATGTCAACTGCATATTTTTAAATTATGGTGTGGGTTTTGTTTTTAATGTGTGGTTTTTATGGGAGACAAAGTAACATGGATTTAACATTACATTCATAACTGTCATTGTTAGTTTCATCTAAAATAGAATTGTTAATTACAAATTTCATATTTTGAATAAAAACATTCTTGTACTTTTAAGACAATTATATATAATATACACAGCATATGAAATTACAGTGAAATCTGTACAGGCCCTGAATAGACAGTTGCTTGGTTGATATAGATTAGATTAACATACAGTCTACACCAAAAACCAATAGCACTAAGCCCCAGTGTTGTAAGAATTGGTTCAGGCTTATAAAATTTGCTTAATCAATTAGAAAAAATTCTTCTAAAATGCTGTCCAGGCCAGTTTGTCAAAATGTATTTGGCACAGACTGACAAAGATTTCCTACATTGGGACTTGATTTAAAGTTCGGTTTATACAGGTTTTCACTTTATTCAGAGTTCGGTTTAGACAGATTTCATTGTAAATAACATGAATAATTCAGTTTTGTTTTATTTACTGTTGTCATTTTTATACAGTGGATTTCACTTAAATGCATGCTGTGAATTCATTATTTTTTAAGACCAATTTTGAGGTTTCCGTTAGTTCAAACCAATCACAAAATTAATTGCAGAATTGAAAGAAATAAATTAAGAGAGAAGTTATTTGCATGTATCAAACCATGAATTCTCAAATGTCAACAAACATCTCACTCTTTGCAAGTCTATGGAAATTAAAATAAATGTAGAAAAGTTGAGTAATTGTAGGGATTTATTTCCTGGATTAAAATGTCCTAATTAAAGCGAACTTTAATTATCACTATGATTTTATTTAGCATATGTAATGCAATACGTGACACCAGAACTTACAACAGATTTTCACAACAATTTCAATTTTATTTAAATACAAAACAAAATGTGTATGTAATATTTTTGTTACCAATGCAACTTGTGGTGAAAATATCAATGCAAGCATAAACAAAATCAGCCTATGCCATCAAGTTGAGCAAAAGATGTCTTCCATTTCAAAATGTCTTGTCAGTTTCATATAATTCATTAATTAATATCACAGTCAATGGAAATATATTTCTTTCTACCTTTGAATTTGTCATTGAATAATTAATCAGCTCAACTTCAAACAAAAAGTGAACAGGTGATAATATTATTACTTCTACAACAAGTTCATTCAGTTAATTCAATACAAATCATGCAATAATTTATACATACATGTATATTGTAATAATTACACTTCATTTGCATAATCATATCTGTGTCAAATCGGTACTTCAGTAGGTTACAGTTCTTTCACAAGGTTAAAAAGGAGACCAATCAGTTATAATGTATATCTGTCTTTCATGTAAAATCTATTTTTAATCTTGACATAAGAAATATATAGAAGGTGTCACAATATAGACTGTTTTGTTTGTCGTTTAATGGTTAGTTGTCAAAAATTAACAATTCAGGGAATTCCCTTGTATCTTGTATGTCCTCAGCTGACTTAGCAATCTTTGTTGTGGTAAAATCATGCATCTTTGTACAGAACAAATAACAATAGCGATGTGATATATATGGTAATTCTATTTTGATAAAATTTATTTTAACAACATATGCTAAATATATATCATGTGACAAAATATAATTAGAAATATAAATTTATTTTTTTTGGGGGGGAGGGGGAATGGAGGTAAATTTCCATTGGATTCCATATACCGGTACATAAACAAACAAGAAAATGTGTTTTGTAATGTTTAATTAGAAGAACTAATAAATATACTGTAATTGGTTTCTTTGTAAGTAGGTCAATTTTTGCAAATTCGAGAAATATAAAAAGGTCAGTGTATTTATTTTTAAGACATCACATGTATTTCGTTATTACAGGTATACCATATGTCCAATCAGACAATTTTATTACATTTATTTTTTATATAAGAAACAGAGGATGTTCATGATCATGTTATAATGATTTTATCCTCTATCATTGATTTTAACATTTATATGTAAGTTTTGTTTACTCATATAATAAACATGTTCATTTTATACAGAGAGTTTTATCATGTAGCTTTAACAAGTTCTATGATATTAAAAATATGTTAAATAAAGCTGTGTTGTTATGTATTTCCTGAAGAAAATTGATGAGGTATTATGTGTATTTTATGTAGGAATATATAATTTACTATAGGATCAGCAATCAAGCATGAAACTTTCTATAATCACAGGCACTCATGGCATTGAATTACCATCCCCCTTTTTTAACTTTCTGTTAACATATTTATTTTCAATAAAATTTCTTTATTTCTTTATTATTTCATCTCTTTTTAGCTCACCTGACCCAAAGGGTCATGTGAGCTATTGCCATCACTTGGCGTCCGTCGTCGTCCGTCGTTAGCTTTTCACATTTCAATCTTCTCCTCAGAAACCACTGAGCCAAATGGAACCAAACTTGGCAGGAATGTGTATCAGGAGGTCCTCTATAAAATTTATGTTTTTTGTTTCGATCAGGAATTCAACATGG
>MJUT01044425.1:416961-449920 GCA_002080005.1 Gigantidas platifrons | reverse complement strand
CAAATATGGCATGGATGGTCCTTGGGTAGTATACTTTTAAAATTGTGTCTGGTGACTACTACCTCCATCCAAGATGGCTGCCATGAGCAGACATAGTTTTAACATAGAACCCTATGTGATTTGAATAGTAACTTAGATGTATTCGGCATGCAGACATTCTTAAGAGGACTTAGTTATGTCAGGTGAGCGATACAGGCTCATGTGAGCCTCTAGTTCCTTATTTTAACTTGTTCCAGTCAATATTCATACAGAAAGTTAAAAAAGGGGCAGGGTGGTTATTCTGTACCAAGAGGGCCTGTGTCTATAATATGTAAAGAAAATTTAAGTAGTGAAGGTCAACAATACTACCAACATCATCAAACCCAACGAACAAACACCTCTTGCCTCAAATCATTGATCACAAAAACTACCAAGACATGGTGTTGGAGAGTTGATATTTGAGAATCAGTTGAGATTTTACAAGAAGAGATACCACAATGTCAGAACAGTTCGAAAATGCAATTGAAAAATTGTACAAATAGAGGCAACATAAATACCTCTAACAAACATACATGACTGGACATTCTGCTCTCATTGTAACATAAATACCTCTAACAAACATACATGACTGGACATTCTGCTCTCATTGTAACATAAATACCTCTAACAAACATACATGACTGGACATTCTGCTCTCATTGTAAATGGACATATGGATCACCACTATATAACTGAAATAGTGTTGAAAGTGTCTTAAGCACCACAACCCTAATCCTATATAAATCTTCTAACCTACTGGACAATACAGAGATACAGACAACAGTGTGTAGAAGACACAGAACCAAGATAAACAAACAAAAAACAACTCGCATATAAACTAAAAAGATGAGCAACATTGGTCCCACCAAATAATCTGATGTGAACCAGGTGTTCATGAAAGGCAAGCAGTACCTGTGTCCTGTAAGACACCTCTATGTTATTCATAATCAAGTCCCATAAAGGTCTTGTCGGTAATGGAGGCAAGAAAACAAATTGTAGGGATTACCTAAACATAGAAGCAACATAGCCTTGTTTGAGTAGCTTTTAGGTGAACAGCCGAGGTCCGTCAAGAAAATCACTGTACAGGATACAAGTCCTATAATAACCTATGAGCTGTGAAATGTAAATTGGCTACTGTTGAATGGGGAATTGACTATTGGAAAAGTGAAGTCATTACATTTATCGTTGAGTTTTGTTTTTAATCTTTTGCAATATGTTTAATTTGTATTGTTAGGTCCGTCTCCGAAATATTTGTGTGTCCTACATGTAGGGTCATCATACTTTTTTTGATTTGTAGCTTTTGATGGGTATTGCTATGGTGTTTAACGCCACTTTTAACCGTATTTCAGTTGTATTGTGGTGGTCAGTTTTATTTGTGGAGGAAATCGGAATACCCAGGGGAAACCACTGACCTACCGCAAGTTACTGACAAACTTTATTACATAATGTTGTATCGAGTACACCTCGCTATGAGTGGGATTCGAACTATCAACTTTAGTGGTAATAGGCACTGATTGCACGTGTAGTTGTAAATCCAACTACCATACGGTCACCACCACTACAGCCCCTATCGCTTTTAAAGAGCAAAATCAATTTGTTCTACTAGTATTAGTGATGGTAATCTTCAGTTCATGGCATTTATCCTGATGCAATTCATCTTGCTCGTCTCTTTCGTACATTTTTTTAGGAAAAGTTGACATTCAGAAGCTGTATATCAAAGAAAGACAATACAATGATCAATGGCAAAAGGAGAATACTCAATAAAAATGGAGAAAAAGGCAAACAATGTTCAACAAAATACTCCACAGAAAACTAAGGATTGGTCAACATGAGCCACACACAAACACGGCGGTAAACTCAGGTGTATCTAAAGAGAAAGTAGTTCCTACTCCACTAGTGGCATCCGTCTTGTTATCCGGTGATAAGTCATTAAAGAAGACCGCAGTTTAGGATGGTGATTACAATAAACGGAACATATCCTTGGTCATCTGTGACACAGATAATTCGTAACGGTTAAAAAGTCATTATGGCGACTTATTATTTTATATTAAATTACTGCAATTTAACCAATAGGAACACTTGGTTCAGTAGCTTCTTCGTTGGAAGCAATGGTATATCAAGGAAATCCCGATATGAACCGAAAATTCTGGAATATCACGTCAACTGGAAGATGTATACATACTTCATATACAGTTACTGCTTGCATGTTACTGCATATAAATGGAAGGTTCTCAACGGGAAGCTGTGGTTTTTCCTAAAAGCATGTTGTCTGTCATTTAAGATGTTGTCCTAGAACGTCGAAATGAGGTCAAATCTGCCTGTTGGGGGTGTTCTTCAATATGTGTCGTCGTATTGGAACAAATGACATGTTTTAGCATCTTGTAGCGGATAAATGTTATCGAGATAGATCTGGTGTTGCTTAAACAAAACATGTTCAACATATATGACAAAAAAGGGAGCGAGATTATATGTTCCGAAAGGGTTAGCATAATCCAATTAATAACGACCGTTGTGGAGTCTTATAGAGACGTGCAATAAGTATTCGGTCACTAAAATATTTCATACAAATGTATAAATAAAAGCAGAATTAAACGCAGGAACCGTTTGAAGATACCAAATCGGAAATCAGAAACTCTAAATCAAAGAAGGACACAATACAATGGCCAAAAGACAATCAATGGTCAGTAAAACACCACAGAGAAAACTGGAAATTGACCAACACGTATCGTAGCATAAAACCGGGGTAAACTCGGGCGTCCGGAAGGGTCGGCAGTTCCTGTTCCACTAGATGCACCCTTCGATCGTGTTACTCTTAAGCGCATTCTAATTAAATAAGATGTTCATATTTTATTTGTGTTTATTTATTATTATTATTATTTATTTATTTTTTTTACAAAAAAGGAACCATTCTCAGTGAATTCCATTAGTGTCTAATGATCATAATTGACGATATTTTACACTTTTGACAAATGTTTCTATCAAACGAGGCTTCTTATGGCAAAAAGAAATTCTTCAACATATCTGACCGTGCAAAATCAAAGATTTTATTTTGAGGGGTTTGGGTTATGGTGTTTAGTGCCACTTTCAACAATATTTCAGTTATATCGTGGCGGTCATCTTTATTGGTGGAGAAAACCGGCGGAGTACCCGGAAAAAACCACCGACCCGCCACAAGTCACTGCCAAACTTTAGCATATAATGTTGCATCGAGTACACCTCGCATGAGCGCGGTTCGAACTTACGGGAGGTGTGGGAAATAAATAAGACTGGCAAAATTAGTCCTTATTTAAGCTCGCTTAAATACCACTAAATAACCGCGTGGTGGTGAAAAACAACTATTGTACGTTACTTTAACTAAAATGACATTTCAAAATCTGATTGAAAAATGAATATTACCATTTTGTTAAGGGCCAAACCTTTTTGTCTTAGGTAGTAATAGTAGTTTTTTTGAGAGTGCCTATATTTTTCATGTGACTGGAATTTTGTATTTTAAGATTACACATTCTTATCAAGTACATTTTGATGTTATTAAGGCACTCCCTTACATTCTAAGTTTTGTTTTGTAATTTTCTATAGTTATGTATTTTCGTCATTTAATAAATTACATTTACTGGAAACTTTGTTTAATTATACTTTGCCAAAACCAGAGCGAATTTGATGCTGCCTGTTGCATAATAGCCAGGTGTAACATAAGCCCTCTCATATACTTCCCTATCCAGTTTCAGAGTCGAATTCGGATTAGTGAGGTACAACATAAATGAATATTACCATTTGTGTTGATGGAAAACAGAACAAAAGTTAACCTCTGCAGTAATTAACTGCCTGTTAGATTATTGTTACGAGACCAGCCCTTACTCTTCTGTTACTTAATGTATATTATAACAGACATATAAATTTATGTCTCTGATTATAATAAAAGAAATAGTGCAGATATTACTTTAAAATATTTGGAAAAAATGAAAGTGAAATAGAAATCTTCAAGGTTGATATAATTTATTCTATTGAAATGTAAAACTGCACAAAGAAAGTCGGCGACTCACGGACTAATAAGTATGTCTCGGTATTTTGATAATTAAGATTGTGCAGAAAGGCGTTTATTTAAAAGGGGGTATATTATAAGTAACTGTATGTAAAAAAGAAATGTTGGGCTATTACACCAATCTCACCCCCTCCCAGAGGGTGTGCCGGGGGTAGAATAGGCACCAGGTTTCTCTGCCCTAGAGGCACTAGTCCTGTAAAAGGGGTCAACCCCGCGGGAACCCCGGGGTATAGAAATGGGACTGAGAGTTTTTTCGGCTTGAAGGGGCGTCCGTCGGTTGTGCTGGATGTATAAATTGACAACCAAAATGCAACCCGTCCTTCGGATCAGACGTAAATAAAACCAAGGTCCCATGTTGAGAGATTGCCACCCTCTTCGCACGTTAAAGAACCCAGTGTAACAGTGGTCCATATGAGACCTGTTGCACTGGCAAAATTCTCCGTCCCTACCCATCACATTTCCTTGTTTCGAGTCACGTGGCGTTTAAATTATTCTCGTCCTGAATATAGCTGAAAAATTGCTCGCTGGACGTTAAACATCAATCAATCAATCAATCAATCAATCAATCAATCAATCAATCTCAAACTATGAATCCAATCATAGAATCTACATCTTCGAATACCAAAAATCGCTACCTTCTTGCGGCTAATCCAGAGTAACACGAACAAACAGCAAGATCTCCTCCCGCGCTCCTCCCCCGAACCAAACTAAAGCATTTAACCGAACGCTTGAACGAATGTAGGAAAGAAAGTCACAAGAAAAAAAGTCACAGAAAAAAAGTCACGGATAGAAAGTCACAGGAAATAAAGACACAAGAAAAAAAGTCACAGGAAAAAAGGTCATAATGTAAATTTGCCAATCTGGCAGTGATACAAAAATTGTGACTAGGAAAGAAAGTCACAGGAAAAAAGTCACAATGGTTTATACAAAAAAAAATGTACATAGTTTAGGTAACTACAAATTATATGTTCTTGAGATTTGGATATTGAAGTAAAATCTCAAAGCACAAGAAACTTGCACAAGCAGGAATTCGGTAAAATTGTGTTTTAAACTGGAGTGGTAAATGACTTTTTATCTTGTGACTTTTTTTTTATACATAGTTGAGCTTACTACAAGATACAAGATACAAGATATTTTATTTTCCAATCATGGAGCCCAGTACTGGGCAGAATACTGATGATGTTCTTGAACCTTGGAAATTGAAGTAAACTCTCAAAGTACAAGAAACTTGCACAAGCTGGAATTACTAGTAGGTAAAATTGTGTTTTAAACGGGTAAATGACTTTTTTATCCTGTGACTTGTTTGATACATAGTTGAGCTTACTACAAGTTATGTATGTTCTTGAGCCTTGAAAATTGAAGTAAAATCTCAAAGCACAGGAAACTTGCACAAGTTGGAATTCGGTAAAATTGTGTTTTAAACTGGTGACTTTTTCACAAATTATAATTGTGACTTTTTTCCTGTGACTTTGTCTTGTGACTCTGTTTCCTATCAAATTTGTGACTTTTTACCCCGTGACTTTTTTTCCTGTGACGTTCTTTCCGTTAACCGTTTGAACTGTAGATCACAGTAAGACATTTTATAAACACACATCTCTGGACCTGGTTCAGTAACGATGACCTATGTGTCAAATAGTGATGTTGAATTTTGATATTTAAAGATCCCCGTAGGCACCCCTAATAATATTAAATTAGTGCTCCAGCAATACAAAACAGAGGCTCGAGAAGAGGGTACAAAATGGCGGCTGGCTAAAATTTCACACTTATTGGTGCCATTTTCTACAAGTTAATTGATATAAACATGGAAAGTAGCGATTACATCAGCTTTACATCAAAGGTATCAAGTGATATATCCCCAGTGTATAATCTCTGTGGTTTGAGGTAATCACAAAACTCGCGTTGTCTTCACTGCCGACAGTGACCCACTTTCGCAGACATACCAGACCCTTAACTCGGGTACAGAAAATTATACTGTCCACAATATTTACAAGGGAACAATGACTTATATTTGATGTAAAATCGCAACAAGTACCACGAATAAAGTTTGTAACGTGCGCGAGAGGAAAATACTGTATATGATTTGCAAACCGGTGATATAGGGGAGATTACTGTCACGATAATTCGGGGTTCCAGTGGGTGAAAGTGAAATAAATAACACGAAAAAAAATCCAATTTATTTGAAACCCTTTCATTTATGAAAACAAGAAATATGTATTAGGTCAATATCGAATTATCTTTTATTTTAGCTTGTTACATATTTAAATTGATTTTCTTTAATAATAATAATACAAAAAAATAATGCCTTAAATTTAACAATTAACAAGCAGTCTGTGCCAAAAACTACTAACCCTATGCCTCAGTCTAGTAGAGATTGGTTCAGGCTACTAAAAATTGCTTAAAATTTGCTTAATCAAATAGAAAAAATTCTTCTAAAATGCTGTTCGAACAAGTACCAGACACATTATTTGTTATAGTTGTACATAAGCATAATCACTTGAAATCCAAATAATAGTTTTCTTTACAATTACTATATTTCTTTTTTATTTTATTAATCTTTGGATTTTAAATGACTACAGTACTGGATATATCAGCTTTCAGTCTCTGTCAGTATTTCAAACGGACAATAGAGTTGACTAAATTACTATTATAACTCATACATACAGTGGAACCTGTCTAATCCTACACACCAAGGGACCAGGGAAATGTATCAGATTGTACAGGATGTCAGAATACTCAGGTTTTATTTTAGTGAACAGAAATACTTTGGGACCATAAATTTTTGTCGGATGTCACAGGATGTCGGAAAACTCAGGTTTCGGATTGCATTATTTCCACTGTACTAACATTCTAAACTGTTCCAATCAAAAACATCTACAATCCATAATGTATATGTTTACCAGTATTTTCATCTTTCCTACTTTTTATGAGCTCACCTGACTAAAATCCACGGTGAGCTTTTGCCTTTTTTCGCTTTGCTAACAAACGAGCGAGTTATCCTTCCGATATAATCTCATTAGCACATGCGCCGGTGAATGTGACTGACTTTTCCATTGGCAGCATAATTTGTGTGCGACATTTTCCACAAACGTAAATATAAATTACCGTCTTCCAATCAAAGTATACTACCGTATTTGTACTCTTAGACATATCAGAATCAAAATAAATCATGGAAGCCAGAATGTGTTTTGAGTTTTAACATGGATTGGCGGATATTAGTAAATTTTATCCCTCGCTTCTGGCTCGGGATAAAATACTAATATCCGCCAATCCATGTTAAAACTCCCAACACATTCTGGTTTCCATAATTTATTTCTTAAATTTTCTCCTCAGAAACCACTGAGGCAATATGAATCAAACTCTCCAGAAAAAGGCCCTGGGTTTGGTCCCCATATTAAATTGTATCCGATAGGTAAAAACTCAATCCAAGATGGCCACAGTAATAAAAGTAAAAAATTCTTAAAAGGATTTATTTGAAGCCAGAATCTGCTCAAATTTTAACCATAGGAGCATAATTAGGATCTCTTGAATATATACTCTGCCTTCTTTTTGTCAAATTTTTATTTTTGATGATTACTGAAATAAGATATATACAAATACAAATATAAGCAAGACATCATTAAAAGATCTCCTCTGAAAAATAAGGTCAGTTTGAACTAAACTTGGAAGAAATGGTCTTGGATGGTCTCCGTTCTAAAATAACTCCATCCAAGATGGTCACCGTAACTAGAAAATCGAAAATTCTGAAAATGACCAATCTCGCCTTATTTCAAGCAAGAATCGGCTTACATTTTAACTGTAAGGGCATCACTATGAGCTCAGCTGTTCCTTAGTAAGCTAAGATGCAGTCAAATATAGCATACATTAACCGTCCATAATCATAATTAGATTTAAACAAAAATAAAATTTGGAGATTTTTAAATGATATTTCTTTACAGTGCTTTTTCAAATTTATGTGAAAAGTGTGTATTTATCGCTATTCCTTGAAAGTAAGGATCAAATTGACATATTACATGTACATCAACATCACAAATAGCTGAAAAATATCTATCATGTTATCAAGCATTTTCTCTATTTTTTGTTTACAGTTAAAAGAAGCAGAGAAAATTTTTCTCAGACTATCACAGGAAGAAAAAGAAAAAGGTTTTAAATCACTACTTACCTTTAAGGCTAGATGTACAGAGGTGGTTTGTAATTCTAATGATACTTCATACAAGCAGTCTACTGGTACATCCAAATCACCACTAAAGAAAAAATCAACATTCATTAAAGATATAAAAACTGAACACTCAAGTACTGAAACCTTTATTAGAAACTGTCTTGATAATCTGGTTTCTGATGCAATTAATTTGGTAGAAGATAAGGACAAAGTTTGGCCATCAAAGAGGTTGAGAAAAAGGAAATCTTCTGTGTTTCAGGAAGTTGAGGATGACAATAATGACATAAGTGATGCTCCATCACCAATTGGTTGGGAAGAAACTGCAGACGATACCGATGATTATGAATACAGCAAATCATCATCACTTTCATTGTCAAAGAGGAAAAGAAAACAGAAATTTCCACGAAGATCAGCAATTACCGATAATAATTTCAAAGCTGAGAATTCCTTTCCCGAAGGCACTGACGATATGAAGGAAAACAACCCCTTTATATTACGACTTGCAAAACAAGCTGTTGAATTATCGGAAATGTTATCGGAGCAGACGACAAAAGTTGTTACTAAAAATAGAAAGAAAGGTAAGACAAGAGCAAAAAAGAAGAGGCTTAAACACTTAAAGGTTGGACGTCCCAGAAAGAGAATGTTGTATAAATGTACAGACTGTGAGGATACGTTTACTCAAAGTATTTCATATCTTGAACATGTGACACGTCATGGTCATCAACCATGTTCCTGTAGGACATGCATGAGTGAATTCGGGACTGCAGTGGAATTTGTTGAACATATTTGTGATACAAAAGGAACTAAGAAGTGTAAGCTTTGTCCAAAAGGGATGGGTTCAAGATTTAATACTGGTAAACTGTTAAGAGATCACATGAAAAATGTTCATTGTGTTGAACTTATGTCTAGAAATTATCCATGCCAATTTTGTGAAAAGTCATTTACGACAAAATTGTGGCTGCATCATCATTTCAAGAAACATTCCCAAGGGAAAGAAGTTTGTTTGAGATGTGGTGAATTTTGTGATGGAGCCGGAGCATTGAAAGAACATCAGAAAATCCATGAAAAGGAAGTTCATTTCAGATGTGTTAAATGTGATGCTTCATTTTATCACGCCCGTCATTATGATATGCATCTTCAAGCACATCTACAACGTGAATGCAGTCTTTGTGATGCAAAGTTTCAGTCGCGTCTCCAGTTAAACAAACATTGTCAGTCAGAACATAATACTGGTGTAGACGAGATGATTAAGGCTAAATATTCCTGTGATGAATGTGATAAATCATTTGACAAACCAAGTGCTTTAATTGTACATCAAAGAATTCATACAGGTATATAATATCAAATATCTAATTAAACCTTATATTAAAATGTTGATTGACTCAAATTGTAATTAGGGCCCATTATGGTCTTGATATGGTAGTTGGATTTATAACTACCTGTGCAATCAGTGCCTATCACTACTATCGTTGTGACTTCGAATCCCGCTCAGGCGAGGTGTACTTGATACAACATTATGTGATAAAGTTTGTCAGTGACTTGCGGCAGGTCAGGGGTTTTCACTTGGTACTCCTGTTTCCTCCATCAATAAAACTGACAGCCACAATATGGCTGAAATTGTGTTGCATGTGGTGTTAAACACCATAACCCTAAAAGATCAGGTTTAGTGTTGAAGGATACTGTAGTTCCTGTAAATTATACCAGAGTATTGGTAATTATTTCAGTTATTGGTAAGCATTCTAACAATAGTGGTTATGGTGGAGGATCAGTGATCTTAGCCACATGATCAGCATGCTGCCTCAAAGTTTGATGCAAACATAAATTGAAATTTCTGTATGTTCAATGCACATCTGCTTTGATCACATCTTAAAACAAGATTTGAAAGCTACATACTAATAAAGCAAAACATGATTAGAATGTGAAATTAAAATGTTTACTTCAAGGAGAATTCCTGGTAGTAGCTCTTTCAGATCTATTTATTATATATAATATGTACTTTTTTTTTAATTTCATTATTTAAAAATTGCTAAAACACACTGAACAAAGGGAGATAAATCAAATAGTTAATAGCAATAGACTCGTTTAATTTATTTGTACATTGCATGTTTAAATGTATAATTATTGTTGAATCAATTTCTGATATCACATTTCCCCAAACTAAAAGTACATTTAAGATTTCAAGATGATATTGTAGTACCATAAAAACTACTTTGAAGTACATAAAGTTAGTAATGTATTTCATAGAATTAAAAACAGGATCGGTGGTGTAATGGTTAGCGTGCTCGAGTGTGGTAGATTGTGGGTTCGAGCCAAAGATTATAAAATTGGTATTTGTTGCTTCTCTGCTAAGCATGCAGCATTAAGAAAAAGAGCAAAGACTGGTTGGATAGGAATCAGGATAATGTGTCAATAAGGCGACATGTCTATCCGCAGACTGTTGTTTCAGTGATCTAGCACTATAAAAATCCAGCTAAGCGTGTTGGTCTAGTACAAAGCGGACCTCATCATCATTTCATTGTACTTGTTCTTGCCATGATATAGCTGAAAAATTGCTGAGTTGGCGTTAAACAACAATCACTCGCCCACTCGTAGAATTGAAAAAAATAAACATCTATTTACCAATATGATATTTTTATGGATTCTCATTATATTTCTTTATGTCAGGAGAGAGACCAGTGGAGTGTAAGCCATGTCAACAGTTCTTTAGAACAAACAAAGCCCTGTTCAAACACAAACAGACGTATACACATTCTGTAAAGGCTGGAGAACAAATAAAAGAAAGGAAATTTCTATGTTCAGAATGTGGGAAAGCTTACTTCAGGTAAAATCAAATTAATTCAGATATTTTTCTTAATAAACTAAATGTCAAGTCTGATACCTCTGTGTGTCTATAGAATAATAATATTATGTCACAGTGTCAAACAACAGTTTTTTGTAATGTTGTGTTGTCCATATTTTTTGGAAATTTTATTTATTTCAATTTCGTTTCAATCAAAACTTTATATATATGTATAAAATGGGTAATTTTTGCACCTGTTTCTCATCAATCTGATTATAATCATATGTTAGTAGGTATGCTATACCCTATTAACAACTGAACCGGTGGTGTAACGGTTAGCATGCTCGTCTTGAGGGCAGTAGATCGTGGATTTGATCCATGGTAGTAGTGTCAAACCAAGTCTTCAAAAATTGGTATTTGTTGCTTCTCCGCTAAGCACACAGCATTAAGGAGTTAGAGTAAAAACTGGTTTGCTTGGAATTAGGATAATGTGCCCGAGTGGAGCAACATGTCTACACACGGTCTGTTGTTTCAGCGAGCTAGCACTATGAAAATCCAGCTATGTATGTTGGTTTAGTACAAAGCGAACCTCATCATCATCATGTCATCGAATATCTCTTGTTCTGGTGATGATATTGCTGTAAAATGGTTGATTAGGCTTTGAGCAACAATCACTCACTATAAACATCTGACACAACTCAGTATGACCTTTCATCCAAGTGTCGTGTAAGTGAACTTGAGATAAACCAATGAAAATGCTATACTTCCGTAAAGGAAATACCTGAGAGTATCAAGCAGATTACCAAAGTTTGTTTTCCTGTTCAAAAGATTAGATATGGTTGGTTGGTTTATGGCAATCAGTTTTATTGATTGAGGAAAACGCAGTAGCCGGAAAAAACCACTAACCTGTCACAAGTTACTGACAAACTTTATCACATAATGTTGTATCAAGTACACCTCGCCATGAACGGGGTTCGAACTCACAACTTGTGTGGTGATAGGCACTGATTGCACAGGTAGTTGTAAATCCAACTACCATACCATCACGACCACGGCGACCCCAAAAGATTAGATATAAGTTGAGTCAGATACTAATGGAAAGTAGAATAATTGAATTTTGTTTACATAATTTTTTGCCACGTTAGAAGGACATATATGTGCTGGCAAATGAACTTTTACTGACATTATCTCAAGTTTTAGTTATTGAATTGACTTGAAATTTTAAAGAAGAATTATATTTCTAGTGGTTTTTCAAGGGATAACCCTGGCTCTTCATATTGATTGATTTAGAATTTTAAAAGTTATTTTAGAGGGATACAAAAAATACAGGTTAAATATAGGCCATAGGGAAGAGTGAAAGTCATTGATTATCGACAAATTGGAAAATTTTATGTAATTTACAGGTAGGAAGCATGCGATGACATCCGTTGTGATTCCTAACAGGTGAAATGTCCATGTAAATGTCTGCCTGGATAATTTATGTATTTTGGTAGAACTCGTCAGCTGAAACTATTTTTATTTCTTTGCTTAAATGTTTGTATAAGACTCATTTTGAAGATAAATTCTCGAACTTTCGAACGGTGTAAAGAAATTGGTGAATAAAGAACCATTTGTTAAATCAAAGCAAGATCTACCAGTCTGTTAATTTGTCTGAAAAGGCTGGTTGTTAACAATGTTAAAGTTTGAGTATACATTTTTTTATCTTGTACTTGTGGCATATAGTACATATTATATATTAACAGTATCCTATTCTTTTACAGAAAACATGCTTTACAGCGCCACATGAGGTACCATAGTGGTGAAAAACCACATACATGTCAGCATTGTGGATATCAGTGCAGGGAGGCCAACAATCTCAAACGCCATTTGTCACTTCATTTTGAGGCTGAGAGAAATTTTGTATGTGAATTATGTG
Source organism: Gigantidas platifrons (assembly GCA_002080005.1). Lineage (NCBI taxonomy): Eukaryota > Metazoa > Mollusca > Bivalvia > Mytilida > Modiolidae > Gigantidas > Gigantidas platifrons. The sequence goes on along the minus strand of MJUT01044425.1, from coordinate 437,013 downwards.
GAGCAGCCTTTCATGCAAAGAAAACACTGGAAATGCACCATGCGTACAAACACAGTGACATTAGACAGTTTGCATGCAGTCTATGTTCATTAACTTTTAAAGCAAAGAATGCACTTAAACGTCATTACAAAGTACATTCCACGGAGAAGGAACACAAATGTTGGTGTGGCACAGCATTTAAGCGAATGTATAACCTTCGTAGACATCTTAAAGCTGTCCATGGAGCAGACACAATTTTACCTCCAGTAAGAAGAGTTCAACCTTTGGATCAACCAACCAAAGCTCCAGTTTCTAAAACTGACCTACTAAATCCAAAAATAATTGCTGAAAAGAAAGAAAAAGTCCCAAAACCACGACGAAAACCATATCAAACAATGCCAAGGGAGTTAACTAACCCTGAAATGTACCAGTCAATTACGCCAACGTCCATTGCAGAGGAAATCAGTGAAAGCTTGAAATATACATCAATGCTAATGAACGTGGACAACCAACACAACCAGTCAAATCTACAACAAATAGAACATTGTTATAGCTTACAACAACAACAACAACAACAACAACCACAGCAGTCACCACCAACTCCAGTCCCATCACCCCATAGACAACCACAAACCATGAGACAACAGCAACAACAACAACAACAACAACCACATTCCCAACAACCTGAACCTCCCCAGCATATGGCAACACCAGATGCTCAGCAGAGAATGAGGTATAACCCAAATCAGGACAGCCAAGTTTATACAAATGTGATGGATAGACCAGCACCTCTACCACATAACATTGACCCCAATGACCCGTTTATGCAACACATGAATACATCGTTGGGCAATCCCAATTTTATACCACAGGCTGTAGCGTATTCTACCATAATGAGAGAATATGGTTCACAGTTTCCATTCTTACCAGATGGAACTAATTACCATAATTATGTAAACAAAGCTGTATAAATTGAACTAATTACCATAATTATGTAAACAAAGCAGTACAAATTGAACTAATTACCATAATTATGTAAACAAAGAAGTATAAATTGCTATGTTGAATTGAATGTTTTTTGTTTTATTTTTTTTTGGGTTTTTTTATCGATTGGGGGTGGGGTTAGTGGGTGAACTGTTTCCTATTATACTCCTACATACTATGTACATAGTATGAATACATTGTATGTGAATTGAGATATGTATACACAAAATTTATATTAACTCCGAAAAAATATTGTGCTATGTTGACTTACTATTAGTGTGATGATAACTTGTTTAAATTATGCGGAATACATTGAAAATTATCACCCGTCATATTTCTATTCGTAAATAGAAATTGAAATGTAATATTTTTTATTGTTTCATTATTTTTCATGAAATTACAACATTCTCACATGCAGCACATGTACATATTTTGAAGTGTTTTAATTCTATTAATAGAATGTAATTTCTTGTTGTAAACCATGCATTTCTAAGTAAATGTGCTTCTTTGTTAGATATAATTTATCCATCTTACTATCAATTGTAGAGTTTACTTTTCTATTTTTATTTTTGTTTTGTTTGTTGAAAATCTCTCTAATGGAAGACTTTAAATGACTTTTTAAACAAAACGACAGAACATAAGTCTTGAAAACTCACACTTAATTTTTAGATTTATTATATTTATTTCTAAATATGAATGTTATTTTACATGTTATGTCTGCTGATATGTATATTCATTTAAGAAAAAAATTCATTCTGGATCTCATCGTCTCATGCTAACCAAAGTTTTATGCAAGATTTTTGTGAGATAGGCCAATAAATCTAGATTTATATTCTCATTATAGAGTACAATGTAATTAATACTAGTACCTAGGGAGCCGTCATGGCCTTGATCGTATGTATGGTAGTTGGCTTTCCAACTACCGGTGCAATCAGTGCCTATCACCAGGAATGTTGTGAGTTCGAACCCAGCTAAGGTGAGGTGTTCTCGATACAACACTATGTGATAAAGTTTGTCAGTGACTTGCGACAGGTCGGTGGTTTTCTCCGGGTACTCCTGTTTCCTCCAGCAATAAAACTGACCACCACAATATAACTGAAATATTGTTGAAAGTGGTGTTAAACACCATAAAACCAAAACCAAACCAAGCTTATTATAGAGTACAATATAATTAATACAAGTACATGTACTTGTGTACTTATATGCTATGAGGCTTCAAAAAGGTATCTTTTTGAAGTGCCAGTTCATTTTAAACCATTGAAGAAGTGGCTCATAATAGATTTATTTTTAGATAGGCTACAAATTATTTTTTAAAAATATCATTTAAAAAACCCTTTGATGTTATAAATTTATTAATCAATTTTGCATTCTGATAATAAAATGAGAGGGCCATTGTGATTGTGATCGTATGGTAGTTGGATTAACAACTACCTGTGCAATCAGTGCTTATCACTGTTGTGAGTTCAAAATTCATTCATGGCGATGTGAACTTGAAACAACATTATGTGATAAAAAGTTTGTCAGTGACTTGCGACAGGTACTCCGGTTTCCTCCAACAATAAAACTGACCACCACGATATAACTAATATATTTTCAATCAATCAAGCATCTTAATTCTCATAAACAATATACAGGTTGAAAGTGGCGTTAACCACCATAAACCTAAAACAAATCTAAATAGATCAATTTTGCAGTCTGATAATAAAATGAAAAAAAAAAATATACTGTAAATTCTGAAATTATTGCGATCTTCGAAAATTTTCACAAATTGCGATTTTTATTATTGCGAAGCATGAAGTCTTCCAGTACAAATGGATACTTATGATTCCGAAATGCGAGGTTTAATTATTGCGATTTCACATCAGTCGCATTTTTTGCAATAATAAAAACATCGCAATAATTTCTGAATTTACAGTACCACACTGTCACAACAGTTCTAAAATCTAATCTAATGTGATCTTTTAAAGGTTAGAAAAATGTCATGTTTGTTAATAACCCCCTTTAAAATCCTATCCTTGTTTAGTTTTTATGGGATTTTGTTGTGTACCATTTGTATATAATTTTTTGTGAGCATAATTTTCATACTTCACCCTTGGGTAATATAGTGAAACCTCTCTGAAGCAAACCGCCTTGTAATTGGGACCAACTTTTGTGTTTGGAATAGACAGGTGTTCGGTTTATACAGGTTATTTTTAACAAAGATTTCATACATTAGAACTTTATTTAAAATTTGGATTATACAGGATTTCGTGTTATCCAGGGTTTGGTTTAAACAGGTTTTACTGTAGATCTTGCACGAAAAAACATTTTGCTGGGTGTGATTATATGTATCTGCATTGTACATTTTTTATTTGTAATGTTTTAGTTTACAGTAAACCCTTGTTATTAAGTACCTCATTATCTTACGGACGATATGATAAGACCTGGTTAGGTTAACATGTTATATATTGCTTGACATCTTCATAACAGGTTGTATACCATATTATGGCATCACATAGTTTTATCATATTATGATCGTATATTAATACTTTTGATTGTTGCTATATATTTATTGTTACTTCTGATTTTAATGTTTACAAAAGATCTGATTGTAATTTTTGTCATAATTAATAATTCTACATTTATTATGTTTTTTTGTGACTGGCCCCCGATGCCATGGTGGCCATTATTGTATTCAAATGCTATGAGTGGACCCCTTTAATGGTATGGTAGTCAGTGTTATGTAGTGGAGAATACACGCCAACTGTATATTCTTAAAAATAATCAACGAGACCTGTCAGGGTCGAGTTGATTATTTTTAAGAATCTACAAGTTGGAGTGTATTCTCTCACATAATACATTTCTATCTGCAACAGTGTTTTCATTTTATATTTTTACCTTTTTAATGTTCAGAAAGCTAAATAAGCCACAATTAACAAAAATTAAACAACAACATTTTTTCGGCATCCATGCTTTCGATTCTCATTTATATTTAGATATATCAAGGTCTTTCAAGTGAATGGAATAGTTTATATTTAGATATTTCAAGGTCTTTCAAGTGTCCCAAATGTTCACCTGTGGTCTGTCTGCTTTGTTAAGTTGCGGTCGGTTCGTTGGTTGTTTTTGTATTGCGAGAATACTCGTCAGTTCTGAACATAAATTATGTCAGAACTCAAATACTTGTATAGTGTCTTGTATATATTGATCAATTGCTTTTTTTAAGCAAATTGTTGATATTTTTTTAACAAAGCTTACTATCAAAAGTTAAATATACTAATTATAAAATTTATTAATGTGGTGAACTTAGCCGAGTGGTAAGATGGAAGTTTTGAAAGTCAAAGTAAACTTTAAAAAGCCCGGCAGTGGTTCGAGAGACAAAAGTCCCAAAATAAGTAAAACACGTTTTTAAGCCTAAAATTGTAAAAGGTTAAAGTTCATATATTCAAGAACAAAAGAATCAACTGTAGATTCTTAAGAATAATCCACTGTTCGAACAATAGTGTGACGTCAGAGAAATGTATTATGTTTACAATCCATCCCTATCACCATTAAGACCCAGGATTGAATTCTCAATTGTGAGGTGTACTTGATACAACCTTGCATGTATGTGGTAAGTTTATCAGTTACTTATGTAAAGTTTATGGTGTTCTAGAGAAACTCTGGTTATGTCCACTCTCTGCAAAACAAGCTAGAAAGGATCGCCACAGGCCCACCTCTCTACCCACTTTATAAACTTGAACAAATAAATTATATATTTTCTGACAGTATACATATATTGTGCATGTATATGTATGAGAGAGTGAATTATCAGTAGTGGTATAATTACTACAGAATAATTAGTTTTAATAATGTTGCTTATGAAGTTCAAAATTAAGGTGGATAAAACAAATTGATTCTGTAGTGAAAATTAAATGGTTGAAATATTAGATATAAAAACCACAAGCATAATCATGTAATACTTTCTTATACTTACAAGTAGATGCTTTTTGTGGTGTTTTTTTTCTTTTTTTTTCATTTTTATTATGCTTATTGCGTGATGAAATAATTTTGTTTGTAAATAAATCTTTATGATACATAATTATGTAAAGTCATCATAGAATTAGATGTGCTTTATTGAAAATATGTGGTAATGTACCTGTATGTTGAAATGTTCAACTTACACAAATGAAATCCTTGCCAGTTTTTATTGTCATTATTGTCATGACAAGTTTGTGCCATAGAAATGTTTATAGAATACATTAAACACCATGTCCCAAACCGGAACTCCTTAAATTTTTAATGATATATAAAGAAATCAATATATAAAATACAGTAGTCCCCTCTTATAAGGCCATCCTCGGCAAATGCCACCCCTCTTAACAGGCCAGATTTCAGATGCACTGAGATAGTAAATTACTACTGAATTATTCCATTCAATAATAACCAACCTCTTTTCTGAAACAAACCCATCAGCTGAGGTGGTAAATACAAACCCATTAGCTGAGGTGGTAAATACAAACCCATTAGCTGAGGTGATAAAAACAAATCCATTAGCCAAGGATGTTTATAAGATGTACGTCCTTGCATTAGCTGAGGTGGTAAATACAAATCCATTACCTGAGGTAGTAGATGCAACCCAAATACCACCTGAGGTAGTAGATTCAAACCTATTACCTGTTTCATTATATATTATAGGGAATTTGTGTATTGTGGTTTAGAGTACATATTTTGTGATAGTTTTATATTAGGTTTGTACTAGTTGTAAATATACATAGTACTAGCATTATCTTCCTTTGTAAGGTAAGTCAGGGAGATGATTTATCTCTCTTTGTAAGGGAAGTCAGGGAGATGATTTATCTCCCTTTGTAAGAGAAGTCAGGAAGTTGATTTATCTCCCTTTGTAAGGGAAGTCAGGGAGTTGATTTATCTCCCTTTGTAAGGGAAATCAGGGAGATGATTTATCTCCTTTGTAAGGGAAGTCAGGGAGTTGATTTAATTCTACAAGTCAATTACACAGAAGTGGGGATTTGTTAAATTTGTCATTTACAAAGATTACTAGGTTGTAATACTATTCTATTATAAAATGTATAGAAAATGTGGGAGGGATATAAATATATGTCGCATAACAGCCCTTGAAATGAAAATTTGAATTTACATGTCCGAATCAAATTCTTGAATTTAGTTTATATACATGTATTGATCTAAATGAAAACTGAAAAATTTACTGGTCCGAACAATGTTTTACTGGCCTTGGGCCAGAGGACAGGTGCTCTTCTTGAGAATCGACATAAGCTGGTTCTTGGCTATTATATATCTTTCTCCAATTAGTGTTTTTAACCAGTTTGTTAAATTTTCGTTATATTTTTAAAAACAACAGTCGATCAATGTCTGCCAATTCCGTTTGACTAATTAATTACAGAAATTAACAATATTATTGACGTTTTTGGTTGTAGGAGAAACAGATTCTTCATCTGCTACCAGCGGATTACCACATTTCTCCACTATCAAGCTTTAAGATTTGAAGATTTAACTATCTCGAGTGGAGAAATATTGTAATCCACTGATAGCAGAAGAATATATATAGATTCTCCTTCAGTTGCCCGTGGGTTACGATATTTCTCCACTCAAGAGAGTAAAATTTAAATTAACTCTCGAGAGTGGAGAAATATCATAACTCACATGGGCAACTGAAGGAGAATTTGTTTCTACCATTATTTAACACGAACTTTATTTCAAAATTTGAAATAAATGCATTTGAAATTAATGCGGGGAAAGGCACGAGACATTTTAATCCTCTAGAGGATTACAGATTTTTCCACCACTGGTTCAGCGAGGTTAAAGTGCCGTAATAATGGGAGAAATATATATACATGTATAATCAGTAATTTATCATAACCTATGATATAAAAAAAGGAGTATCCCTTCCTATTTAATAATAGTCTTTTTAATGAAATAGACATAAATAATAAAACTGTATGGTACAAAAAAATAGATTGTGATTTTTACAAGACATAAATCTTATAGCTGCACAGTACAAAAAATAGATTGTGATTTTTATATAAAAAAAATGCTCCTGTAAAAAATTCTAGTGTATGCAGACTTCTCTGGTGTGTGAAATATTATTTGTGTATAGTTAAAAGGTTGAAGTTAAATAATAATGATTGACAATATCACCAATAGCAACAGATTGTTATGTTGCTTATTATTTTTTTCAACAAGTGCTTATTTACATTATGTATGAGAATTAATTGGACAAAATTAAAGGTTGTCTATGCTATGTTATGTTAATTGGATGGCTGAAATGCATGCTTGTACAAATTATCGTCTTGAGGACTACCATATCCTAATTAGGCAACGGTTTCAATGTGAGAAGGATCTAAGTGTCTTCTTCTAATAAACTAGATATTAAAGTTTGATGTAATGGGAAGAATCATTTTGGATCAAGATTGTAAATATGAAGATCCTTACATTTATGATCCCTCAGATCTTGTGGGTCCAAATTAAGAAACCTTATTATGGAAAGGGAAATCTATTTATAGTTAGATCTTTAATTGCTACCCCCCTTTTCTGATCTAATTTTAATTTTAGAAAAGGGGGAGCAATTCAAGATTTAACTAAAATTATGGTGGATTGTGAAAAGGGTGAACGTTTGAATTAAAACATATTTTATTTTATTTTATTGGGCACAAGCTATCGCAACAATTATTTAAAGCCTGCTGCCTATAATTTACAACATATTATATACATGACCATGAACTGCAGGTTCAGGTGAGCCTCTGTTTTTTTTTTTACCATTAACAAGATATTGTACAATTTGAAAGATATCCAGTAAATGATTAATAATTATAGTTGTTTAGTGTTTTAAGAATTAAATGGTTAAATATAAGTGATATAAAATCAAATATTTTTACATTTATCAAGAATTTTGTTTGATCTCGCATTATGTTACCAATAAAAACACTAATGGCAGTTTTGAAAGTCTCCATACACCTTATCACTAGTATAACAGCTCGTCCTAATGGACTCGCTGTGATACTAGTGATAATGTCTGTCTCGACCTTCAAAACTGCCAATATTCTTTACTTAGCGTTCGCTATTGTCATTATTATTGTTGTTTCAATATGAATTATTATTTTGTTGAAAGTGTAATTAACAGTTTAGAAATGTCAGTTTCATTGTTACTATTTTGTTGTTGCTTGTTTACATATTTCAGTTGAATAGATTTGTGACTTTTACATAACATTAAGTGCTATATTTAGATGCTTTAATACATAAATTTGTGATGTCAATTGCTTGGTTAAATAAAAAGAAATGTAATATTTTGTATTGTCTCTGTTTTTATGCATTTCAGACATTTAACACTTACATCAGGGGCTGTCATGGTCGTGTGGTAGTTGGATTTATAACTATCTATGCAATCAGTGCTATCATCACTAAAGTTGCGAGTTCGAATCCTGCTTATGGCCAGGTGTACTTGATAGGACATTATGTGATAAAGTTTGTCAGTGAATTGCAACTGGTTGGTGGTTTTCTCCAGGTACTCTGATTTCCTTCATCACAATAGATAACTGAAATATTGTTGAAAGTGGCGTTAAACACCACAAACCAACTAAATTATCAATTAAACAGCAAAGTCCAATATTCCATCAAGTTTAAACAATATGTACATTGTACTGAGTTGTTATACATATGTTTCTGTTGTTGCTGAAGGATTTTCTATTTTGATAGTTAGGGTTAATATGCAAATTGGAATATCTTCAAACACAAAAATCACATTCAAATTGTTTCCTCACAAACTTAAAGACCCCCATCATCGCAGTATATGAAATAGTTATACACCTTTGATACATAACATGTGATCTATAAAAAACAATGAAGATATACATTCTTTGTACAAATCTCATCACTATAGAGTTTGGTTCCAGGTTTGAACATTTCTCAAGAAGATTGTGAGTGAGTGATTGTTGTTTAACGCCTACTCTGCAGTTTTTCAGCTATATCCAGGTGAGAACAAGTGAATTTTCAATGAAATGATGATGAGGTCCGCTCTGTACTAGACCAACATGCTTAGTTGGATTTTTATAGTGCTAGCTCACTGGAACAGCAGACTGCGGATAGACATGTCGCCCCACACGGACACATTATCCTGATTCCGAGCTAACCAGTCTTTGCTCTTTCTCCTTGATGCTACTTGTTTAGCGGAGAAGCAACAAATACCAATTGTGTAGTCTTTGGTTTGACTCTCACCCACGATTTACTGCACTCGAGGCGAGCACGTTAGCCCTCATAACACAGATGCAGTTCTTTTAAGAAGATAAAATGTGAAAAACAGAAACAGCGATAACAAAAGATCACAAGGTGATATAAATAATAAAAGTAATTAAAAAAAGCATTAACAAGTTTTATTTAATTAAATCTTAAAATAAACAATAATAAATAAACATGTATGTACATAAATAAACCACAATAACTTTATAGATGTATAATTTTGCATATTAAGTTAAGTAACAATATTGTTGCAATTGGTAATATTTCATAGATCTTGAGACGTCTTGCAATTTGATCATGAAACAAAATAGCCATTTTTTGTTCTCGTTAAATGAAAATTACAAAAAAGAACAAAGATATACCCCATTAGATTTAAAGTAAGATTGCACATGTTTCCAATTTATATTGTAACCTGTATACCGGCAATTACATTTTTTTGTTTCATTTCAGCATCATACCCCAAAACTCTTGTCCAGGAAATAGTTTTCTTTGATGATTTTTTGCTTCTAATTTACAGAAATTTAATTGAAATTAACGTATACATGTAAATTTTAATGATCATCTTCACACACCCAATTTAAGAAAGAAAAAAAACACTATCACTTTTATGAAATATATAATGTATTCTAATATGACATCCTTCAAACGCTTCGGTTCCAAACCCGTGGTAAAATACGTGTGTATTGGTATATCAGCTGATCGGCAATGTCATAATTTGTTTTGGCTGTTCAAATACCGTATTTATCGTATTAGAATAGAAATAATTCATGGGGGCTTGAATAGATATTGATTTTACCACGGGTTGGCCCTTTATGCCGATATTTTACCCCTTGTTATCGCTCGTGGTAAAATATTGGGCATAAAGGGCCAACCCGTGGTAAAATCAGTATATATTCAAGCCCCCATGAATTATTTCTTAAATATACAGTCAAACCTGTCTTGTGTGACCTTCCAATGAAATAGGGTCACATAAGACAGGTGGTCGCTTAATACAGGTTTAATTGATATGAAATGTTCAGTGAAGGGAATTAAATATTAAAGTCACATAAATACAGGTTATTACTTAATAAAGGTGGTCACTAAAGCTGTTTACAGTACATGTATATGGTTTTTTTCTACCTTCGTACAAATAATACAAAATGAAACTAAAAATTACCCTTTTGAAGCACATGAAAAATTTTCAAAACTAATTTTAAAATAAATAATGGATTTATAAGTTTAATAAATCATAAACCCTACACCAAGAAAATACCAGTACAAATGCATAAAAAAAATTCTAACATTCCTAGCCAAACTGAAAATATAAGCGACAAGCATGGTTTTAACAATGTTGAACACACTCAGTCGTGTTGTGACCAATATATGGTATAAAATAAGCTGCTATAACTAGACGTTTCAAGACAGAATCACACTAGTCTAGACGTTACCCCAATAAAATTAAAGGTTTTTCATGAATAACATGTAATGCCTATACCCCACTGATGTGGAACACAACAAAGTTGGAATGTGGCAACATGAAAAATTTAATTTCTAGGAAAATAATTATGTAACCACCAGTATGATGTGTGATATGAAAGGTTGCAGTTTAACAATTTTATGACGATAGATAGTGATTCCTATATGTCAGCTCAGATGTGAAGGTGTCACAATGACTTTGGAAGAGTGGAAAGTAAAGGACAAGTTGAAAAAAATACTCTAACCCCCTTTTCATGACTAGCAAACACATTCTTTGGATACAATCTTTGTAACAAATCATTTGTCTGATAGACAAGCTGTTAAAGCAGTTATAAATACATGTATGTATGTACATATAGTGGAGATTCCATGCATATAAAATGCAAGAAAAAAACATTTAAAACAGCGCTATCCCCCCAAAACAGAAACATATTGTCAACTAATTATTATGCAACTTTCAACAATATTTCAGCTATATCATGGCAGTTAGTTTTATTGGTGGAGGAAACCAGAGTACTCCGAGAAAACCACCGACCTCTCGCAAGTCACTGACAAACTTTATCACATAATGTTGTAACAAACGCACCTCACTATGAATTTAAATGGTGAAAGGCACTGATTGCACAGATAGTTGAAAATCCAACTACGATACAATCACAACCACGACAGCCCCCAATTATTGGGTAAAAATTACCTAATTTTTAATGAAATCACAGAAATATGTAATGATACATACATTCAATACACCCTAAATTAAGTATAAAAAAGTATTTTAAATGACAACACAATTTAAAGTACTAAATTAATTTGTATACATGTAAACTAAACTTTGCATAAGCCAGAATCTTGTGTACAATCAACAATGTGTGAAATCTGTTCAAATTTAACCTGGTTTATCTGAACATCTCACAATACCTACCAAACACAAAATTTGGTTCTAATGTACTTTAATTGGTTTCACTGTATTCTGCAAAAGTAACAGTATATACAGACAAACTTGCCCATGCAGTCACATCTATTAAAAGATCACGCAAAATCTGACCTGTCATAGACAATTTCATATGAAATGGACCTCTATTAAGAGGTCACCTGTCTTATAAGGCCACCCTTGTTTGTCCCAAAGGTGACCTCTTATTACAGGTTTGACTGTACTTCTAACTGTTCTAAGTAGAAACTGATCATCAATTTGTCAATAAATGAAATGTATCTCTATTTACAGTTACTTTTGGTTTGAATCTTCTTATTATGCATAAAATTAAAGCAGAATTTAATAGAAAACAAAAACAATTAAACTAGAGGCTCAGTGGGCTGACCCTGTGTTGCTCACCTTTCATTCTGCTTTGAGGAAACTTAATACAGAACCTTCCATAGGTGCTTCCCACCAAGTTTCGGTTCATTTGGCTAAGCGTTTACAGAGAAGAAGATTTTTAGAAACTGACCAATCAGAAACAAGAATGGCCTGTGGCGGCAATGTTTATTAACGGATGGGAACTAAATGCGCAATCTTTATAGATGACCTTCCAAGGATGCTTCCTACCAAGTTTTGATTCATTTGGCAAAGCAGTTTCAGAGAAGAAGATTTTTTAGAAATCAACCAATCAGAAACAAGAATTCCCTGTGGCGGCCATGTTTGTAAACAGATTGGAACTAAATGAGCAATCTTTATAGAGGACCTTCCAAGGATGCTTCCTACCAAGTTTCGATTCATTGATTTGGGTTAAGCGGTTTCAGAGGAGAAGATTTTTTTTAGAAATTAACCAATCAGAAACAAGAATTGCTTGTGGCGGCCATGTCTGTCAACGGATCGGGACGAAATGAGCAACCTTTATAGGGAACCTACCATAGATGCTTCCTACCAAGTTTCACTTCAATTGGCTGTGGGGTTTCAGAGAAGAAGATTAAAATGTGAAAAGTTAACGGACGAGACGACAGATGCAAAGTGATGGCAAAAGCTCACATTGTCTTTGGCAAGGTGAGCTAAAAAAAAAGGTAGTGGTTTTGGCAAACATTTTCAATTTCCCACAAGCAGATAATTATACATGTATCAACTTCTTCACAGAATGAACTTGGTTAAAATGAATTGTTCAAACCTGATTACAGTACTACATAAAGAATAAGGACAGTTTTGAAGGTTGAGACAGTCATTATCGCTAGTATCGCAGCAAGTCTGACAGGACGAACTATAATACTAGTGATAATGTATATGTCGAGATCTTAATATTTTTGTGGATCAAGGTCAGTTCAGTGATCCAGACTTCATCAGTGGCACACATCAAAGGGAAATATCTAATTTGCAGATAAATATATACATGTATGTATAGCTTGTTACCCTTAAAACTGATCAAGCTTACAGACATAACTTCACTTTAATATTATAAATAGTGAGGTCATAACCTTAAAACATGTTTCTCAAAGTATTTTTTCTTTAATTTCAGTAAAATTAGACATGTCTAGAAATAATGATATGCACAAAATAAGGCTTATCTATAGTGGTGCAGCATATAATCTAAAATGTATTATTTCGTTTGATTTCATGGTGTTTAACGACACTTTCAACAATATTTCAGTTATATCGTGGCAGGATTATTTGGTGTTTCACCTAAAGTGAACAGTAATTTATCTATATTCCTGATGAAAACTTATCTAAAGCATTGAGTATTTAGCATAAGAACTAGTTTACTGTATGAAATATCATTGATGATCAAGGACTATAGTAAATGTACCTATCGATAACATATATGCAAATTACCAAGAGATATTTAGTTATTAAATATCTGAGAATATTTATTTAAAATTTCATTTAATCAGAAAGTGTAAATGGGCCTAGCAGCCATGTTGAATTTTTAATTTCTGAATGCTTCAAACAATATACAGGATCATCCAAGTAACATTCCTGTCATGCTTGGTTCCATCATATTTGGCTTCTGAGAAAAAGACTTGCAAAAAAACTGTGCAAAGCAAATGGATGAAGATGATTCTGACAAAAACAGAGCAGGAGTTCATCTGACCCTTTGTCGCACAATCAATAAAACCCTTTTTACTTAGCCATCTAATATAGTTACAATTATTTTGTAATAACATAGTAGCAAAATCTAGATTTTTGTAATAATATTGTTGCACTAAACTATATTTTGCAATAGTAGTGCAGTGCAATCTTGAAATTTGCAATAGAAAGAGTATCACTATCTAGAATACTGTCAATAGTGTACCATTTTCTAAAATATGTTTTCCTTAACATTGGGTTTCATTCAAAACAAATGTTTCACAAAAATTTGATATAAAAGTCCAATTCTAAATATTTTGTTTATTTGTGGTTCCATACACGTACAAATCTGCTTCATACACGATTGACCAGAAATTATAGCTTGGTTTTGCTTGTAGGAGTTAAAACTTTAAAAATCTTAATTCAAATGTTACGTGTGTAAAATAAAACTGTATGTTACGATAGTAGAACAAAATAGCAGGATTTCTGAAATCGATGAAAACACCTAATCTGAGTTCAAGGAAACAAGATTTTACTGAACTAATCACACGTTTTGTTTTTGACAATACAGGATGTTCAATTCATCTACATTTTAACTTACTAATAAATAACATTAACAACATTTATATAGTCACTTACAGCCTAGTTTTAACACAATCATTTTTCTGTTGTCTAGCTTTGTAGCAAGCAGAACATAAATAATCAGTTTTTTCATTCCCGTAAAATTCACATCCTTCAGAAAGGCAGTGTCTTGTACCATTGGTCGTAGAATTGGCAGGAGGTCTATTGGACGAAGGAATCTGAACTTTTGCCTGTCCTTGAACAACCTTATTTGGAAGAGGGGTTGGATCTTGCGGATTAGCCATTCCTAGTAAGGACCCTGGTATTGGTACCGTTGTCTGAGGTTTCGTCTGCTGGTTAGCTGTTGAGTTTTGGACTTTTGTCAGCAGTTTTGGTGATAAAACACCGGTCTTCTTCAATTTATAGGAATAATCATAGTTATCATAATCAGGAGACGGTGTTCTTGGTCGTGCATATTTATTTACAATTTGAGATTCATGTCCTCTGTTTTGATCACCAGAATTTAATGAGGGTGTTGGATTTGGCTTAATTTTTGGATTTGTTTTCGCGAGCTTTGAAGCTTCCTCTTCATCTACATGAGTATAGAACTTGGATTTTCCATAAGTTTCAATGTCTGGTGTCTGTCTAGCCACACGACCTGGATAAGTAGCATAATTAGCATTTGACTGTCTGTCCCTGTCAAGTGTAGCATGCTTCTGTTCTTCAAAACATTTTGAACAAAGATAATGCGTTTCTGCTTTGCCATACAACTGACAATTTGAGTTCACACATTTCACTGGTTTATCTGAAAAATGCAAATCCTGTAAGGAGGCTCCCAAGGAACGTCTCCGTATCTCGTCACCAGCTGCTTTGAGTAGAGATCTCTCGTCTATAAAACGTCCCTGGGCACTTTGTAGATAATTTTCAATCATTTTCTTATGCTCGTCTGTTATTTTCACATTGAGCTTGGAGGCCCAAACAAACTTCTGCTCTTGATCAATCATAGCCGCTATTGTCATGGGTACTTTAGTACTTTGTGTAAGTCCACTCCCAACGGATGTCTTCCTACTTTTTTCAGAATCGGGACCCATTGCCTTTAACGATTTTCCTACACTCCCTAAATTTTTCTTTATTTTCTTACCCACAGATTTACCTAAACTTCCAAATTGTTTTGTCACACTGTTTTTCGAGCCTTTGCCATCCTTTTTTTTATCTTTACCAATACAGCCTAAATTTTCATCAGAATCATACGAACCACTAGATTTTCTATCCGTGTCACTATCAACATCAGATTCAATATATGGAATACGCTCCAAGTCCAAGAATTTTTGCAGGAGGTTCATATGATCCTCCTGTGATAATTTCGTTTTTACATTGGCGATAGAAATATTGGAAGAAAAGTCAAAATTTGCTCCTGGGTCTACAATAAAATGCAATGGTAGAAGCTTGAGGTCTGGTCCAACCAATGGAATAGATACTGTAAGAATAAAAATATAAATGCATGAAAATAATACAGTAGTGTAAACTTTAAATACTGGTAGGAGCTTCTGATACAGAAATCATAATGTACTGTCAATGTGGAATTTTCACTTTTTGATAATACAGTGGAACTTGTGCAATCTTACACCTGAGTTTTCTGACATCCTGTAACATCCGACAAAACTTTAAGGTCCTAAAGTATTTCTGTTAACTAAAAAAAACCCCTCAGTGTTCCATAATCCTTTACAATCCGACATATTTCCCTGGTCCCTTGGTGTGTCTGATTCGATAGGTTCCACTGTATTAGGTTATCTTGCACAAAAAAGATTAAAAGTTTAACTCCTCTTGCATTCCAAATATCAAAATTAAACCATAAGCAACTAAACAATGGATTAATTCATGAATGCACAGTATCCCATGAGTCAATTGTCGTCTCTCCTTTACTAGGGATTTATTTAAATATTCTGGCTACAAGAGTACTTATACTATTCATTATATAGATTTGACACTTTTGTCTGCTGTAATTGTACGTTTAAAACAGGAAATTGTTTTTCACCATCGGACGCTCAACGATATATTTTCGATTATGACGTATATATTTTACTATCTTATCGCTAGTCCTCAAAGATTGACCCCCTGGAGGATCAACTTTATGTGTATAACACTGAATTTCTACTTCCCACGAACCACTTCTGCCAAATCTGATTTCCTCCGTTAGAGAAGTTATGCAGTTGAAGATTGAAATGACAAAAAGTCAACAACGACGGACGTCTAATAATACAAAAAGTTCACTCAAATCTTATATTTTAACAAACAACTAGCAAGTGGTGAAAAAATTTCAACGTTGCAATAATTTGAGGTTGGAATGGCAGTACCTTCAGCTTCCATTTTAAGAAGTTAACTTTAAACAATATTTTAAGGGTTTGCACATACGATAAACATATTTTGGCAATAGTAGTTTTTACTATTAAATCCCAATTTAGCAACACACCTCTGTATGCAGGATGACTGTATCCCAATAAATATGCTTATATAGAGCATGGTCTTCTTAACATGAAATTTTGAACAAGAGTCTTGTCTAGCCACTCGAAAAGAAACTGAAACTCGTTTCCTCAAATATTCTTTGCTATAATGAAGTGGTTCATCCATACAGAATTTCAGTGTCTCAGCTGACTGGAGATATGCTACCCACTATATATTTGTGAATCTCTGCTTCCTTAACAGGCTATATGAATTGGGATCATATGATGAAAGAGTGTCACTAATGAGACAAGAGATGGTAAAGCACCTGATCTGATTCCCTGTTGTGTGCTTCAAATTTGTGTTCCTTTGTTTTGCTTTGCCATTACTAGAAAGTCTTACTCTGTTTGTCTTATCTTTGAGCACTTTTAACAATCTTACTCTGCGTTTGTCTTAACGTGCACATTTAAAAATCTTACTGTACATTTGTCAGCTTCTGAGCTCATTTTAAAATATTACTGTACATTTGTCAACTTTTGAGCTCATTTTAAAATATTACTGTACATTTGTCAACTTCTGAGCTCATTTTAAAATATTACTGTACATTTGTCAACTTCTGAGCTCCTTTAAAATATTACTGTACATTTGTCAACTTCTGAGCCCATTTTAAAATATTACTGTACATTTATCAACTTCTGAGCTCATTTAAAAATATTACTGTACATTTGTCAACTTCTGAGCTCATTTAAAATATTACTGTACATTTGTCAACTTCTGAGCTCATTTTAAAATATTACTGTACATTTGTCAACTTCTGAGCTCATTTAAAAATATTACTGTACATTTATCAACTTCTGAGCTCATTTAAAAATAGTACTGTACATTTGTCAACTTCTGAGCTCATTTAAAATATTACTGTACATTTGTCAACTTCTGAGCTCCTTTAAAATATTACTGTACATTTGTCAACTTCTGAGCTCATTTTAAAATATTACTGTACATTTATCAACTTCTGAGCTCATTTAAAAATATTACTGTACATTTATCAACTTCTGAGCTCATTTTAAAATCTTACTTAACGTTTATCTTGACTTTGTGCACATTTAAAGATAATATTTTGCATCTGTCTGACTTTTTTGTATGTTTAAAAAGCTCCAATGATTGTGGTGACAGCAGAATTCATATGGCTAGCCATAAAACATCAAATGGGAGGCCGTCGTGATCGTGTTCGTATGGTAGTTGGATTTACAACTACTTATGTAATCAATGTCTATCACCACTGAAGTTGGGAGTTCGAACCCCGGTAAGGAGAGGTGTACTTGATACAACATTATGTGATAAATTTGTCAGTGACCAATAAAACTGACCGCTGTGATTTAACTGAAATATTGTTGAAAGTGGCGTTAAACACCATAAACCTAAAACATCAAATAGTACTTACATGGAAGACTTGGTTTATCTTTCAGTGATCTTTCCTTCTCCATAGGAACGAGGGCGGAAAAATGTGCAGCATCATATGTCAATAACAGTGGAGATCTATAGCATGTTGACGGATTACATTCCAAGGGCAGATAAATACCTCCAAATGGTATCGGTGCAAGTGCATCACCATGCGTGTCTTTTAGCATTGTGTCAGCCACAATAATAATAGCACGCTGTAAAACATGGGCAAGCACAAATACGTGGAATTCTTCAAGACTTTCATATACAACTGGATCAATATCATCACTGGAATTACTGAAATGAAAACAAAAATAAGTCATGTTTTTGACCATGATATTATTAAAATTTAAGACTAATAAAAATTTTCGTCCGAACCCAGAATGAAAAAGTTCAATGTGACAGCAATTTGTCTTCCCCTCCAAACAGGCTTTGAAGAAAAAAAAATGGTTTTAAAACATGCCTGACATTCTGTTTATTTCAAACGTATAAAACTTTGGTTTGTAGTGTTGAAGAATAATGAGTGTCCTAAAAAAAAATATTGTAGCAATTTTTTCATGTTTAAGGGACATAACTCAATGAGACGCTAGAAAAATGATGTGCATGTCAAATTTGATTTTGATGTGATCCATACAAATCTACATAAACGTGGGACAACTTGGTTGCAGTAAGAAGAGTTATGAGTAAAATTTCATGTTATTTACCTTTAAAGAAATTTGGAAATTTGATATTTGAACACCTCTGCAATACAAGTTATCCAGGTACTATGTCGCTTTGGCTATCATTCTATTAAGAATTTTTTTTTAGATGTATGTGAAATATCACTACAGTAACTTACAGTAAAATCATAGTGAATATTTGGAAGTTATGGGGGGGTAGATTTTGAATATTTAAAATATGGTATACAATACCTATGAGTGACAGGGCTATCACAACAACTACTTTTACGACGATTGTTCCAAGGAAACGACCTAGGTGTTGATGATGCCAACTTTAAAACACTGTTCCACTCTTTCTGCCATTCATCTTCAGAAAATACCAGACCATACTATAAAAAATACACAGATTATAATAGTCTTTCTTGGAATGTCGTCAAAATTTTAGTCAACTCTACAGACTGAATCGTGGCTTTTCCATTTCAATCGGGTGATTTTGATCAAAAGAAGATTAGTGTGAATGTTTTTGGTCTTTTTCTATCCATTTTGTAACACAATATAACATTTCTGAGAAATCAAGCAGGTGGTGTCACAAAAATTGTGTAGTATAAAAAAATTATAGCAAAAACTGTAAAAACTACATTTTGGGATCCTTATTCAAATTCTGGGAACAATTGTCTTTATGTGCAAAAGTTTAAAATTACAGTATCGACAAAGTGCTGTTCCTTTACTGTAATTTCTGCCTAAGCATAATTTTGGATAGTCTCACATGTTCATTTACGTCCATATCCATTCTTACTACAAGCTGTTCCTTTACTTTAATTTCTATCCAAGTGTAATTTTGGATAGTCTCACATGTTCATTTATATCCATATCCTTTTCTTACTACGCTGTTCCTTTACTCTAATTTCTGTCTAAGAGTAATGTTTGATAGTCTCACATGTTCATTTATATCCATATCCTTTCTTACTATAAGCTGTTCCTTTACTCTACTTTCTGTCTAAGAGTAATGTTGGATAGTCTCTCATGTTCATTTACATCCATATCCTTTCTTACTACAAGCTGTTCCTTTACTCTACTTTCTGTCTAAGAGTAATGTTGGATAGTCTCACATGTTCATTTACGTCCATATCCTTTTCTTACTACAAGCTGTTCCTTTACTCTAATTTCTGTCTAAGAGTAATGTTGGATAGTCTCACATGTTCATTTACATCCACATCTTTTCTTACTACAAGCTGTTCCTTTACTCTAATTTCTGTCTAAGAGTAATGTTGGATAGTCTCACATGTTCATTTACATCCAGGGGTGTGGAATTGCCATGCCCGACTC
>MJUT01044425.1:347261-368949 GCA_002080005.1 Gigantidas platifrons | reverse complement strand
GAGATTCTTTACGATTTTGAAAACAACGTTCCCAGTTCAACCTCGTGTTACTGGAAATTTACGATTTTGAAAAACAATGCTTCCAGTTTAGTATACTTTTGTTTATTAAATATCTTTATTTATTTATTTGTATGTTTTATTCAAATCATATCATATTGAGATAATTTCATCAACAATAAATGTAAACCAGAGTAAAATTACGACAGGAACAAAATAACCAGTAAAACATTATTAAAAACATAAGATGTAATGAAAAATGTTTCTTTACAACTAACGTGCAATATTTTGTCAAAAAATCAAAACCCTTCACATAAAGGTCACCTGTATATAGCGGTCATTTTGTCAATCTCCCCCAGGTGACCACTATAGACAGGTTTGACTGTAATGACGTCCTTACACACTGGGTTATTTTGTTTAATGACACTGGGAGGTTGGTCAAATAAAGTAATGACTACATAAAGTCCTTACACACTGGGAGGTTGGTCAAATAAAGTAATGACTACATAAAGTCCTTACACACTGGGAGGTTGGTCAAATAAAGTAATGACTCCAGTAAGTCCTTACACAGTGGAAGGATGGTCCAACAAAGTAATGACTCCAGAAAGTCCTTACAGAGTGGGAGGTTGGTCCAATAAAGTAATATGACTCCAGAAAGTCCTCCTTACACACTGGGAGGTTGGTCCAATAAAGTAATGACTCCAGTAAGTCCTTACACACTGGGAGGTTGGTCCAACAAAGTAATGACTCCAGAAAGTCCTTACACACTGGGAGGTTGGTCCAATAAAGTAATGACTCCAGTAAGTCCTTACACACTGGAAGGATGGTCCAACGAAGTAATGACTCCAGTAAGTCCTTATGCACTGGGAGGTTGGTCCAATAAAGTAATATGACTCCATAAAGTCCTTACACACTGGGAGGTTGGTCCAACAAAGTAATGACTCCAGTAAGTCCTTACACACTGGGAGGTTGGTCAAATAAAGTAATGACTCCAGTAAGTCCTTACACAGTGTGAGGTTGGTCAAATAAAGTAATGACTCCATAAAGTCCTTACACACTGGGAGGTTGGTCAAATAAAGTAATGACGTCCTTACACACTGGGTTATTTTGTTTAACGCCACTGGGAGGTTTTGTCAAATAAAGTAATGACTACATAAAGTCCTTACACACTGGAAGGATGGTCCAACAAAGTAATGACTCCAGTAAGTCCTTACACACTGGGAGGTTGGTCCAATAAAGTAATGGCTCTAGAAAGTCCTTCCAAGGACATCCGATAAAAAAAATGAGATTTTACTTTTATACCGCACAAAAAAGTAAAAAAAATTGTTGAAAAGGCACCACTTTTGAGAAATGCCTTCAGGGGGACTGAGGGCTCGCTCCCCCATTAGCTATGTCATTGTATAATTCAATAGAACATTTCATGGACAAGTTTGAACAATTGAACGTACAGCTAGTGCCATGATAATGTTAATGATTATAAGACAAAATACAGGATTGAGTCTGTAACCAAACATAAGGCTAATGCTGCTGACTTGTGTAAAAGATGATATAGTACCAGCTGATTGTAAGCCATTAACACCTCTGGGGAGGGGGGATGTCAGAAAGTAATTTTTTTTTATCAAAACTGATGTCCAAACTTGTTTTATGGTATCCATAAAGTTTTAGGAATGAGGAGGTAGTCCCAATCATCAATACTACAGACGAGTTAGACCTATTATCAAAATGAAATGTCGATAAATTTAAATTTGGGGATAATGTTTCACAATCTAGAGTGTTAACACTGTTATGTAGCGTATTTTTCATTTTTCATGTGTTAATAAACTATTTTCATTTTAAACAAGAGAATTCCATCTGGAAGTGATTATTTTACTTCTGTTGAACCGAATTGGTGGTGTAATGGTTATCGTTATTCCCTCGATTGTGGTAGGTCATGGATTAGAGCCCTGGTGGGGTAAAATCAAAGACTATGAAATTGGTGTTTGCTTCGCATGCTTCTACGCTAGGCATGCAGCACATAAAGGAGTGAGAGCAAAGACTAGTTAGCTCGGGATTAGGATAAGGTGCCCAATAAGCTTAAGCGTGTTGGTCTAGTCCAAAGCATCGAAATGTAACTTGGTTTTGCCATGATATAGTTGAAATATTGTGCTAACAAAAATCACCCTCACTGACTTACACATCAGAGATAAAGTAATAAGTTGTTTCTTAATATTACTATCGTAAAGTATCCTTAGATTAAAATGAGGAAGATCACACAGACGAATGATTTTGGAAGAGAATTACAAAAGTCGAAGGTGGCTAATATCGACTGGGTTAATTTAGAGAATAAAAAGTTTGTGTTTTTTTTTATATCAATTGAAAAAAACCAAGATGGCTCAATACCAGCTGAATCTAATTTAGCATAGGATCATAGGAAAATGTAGCAAATGTCTTCTGCTCAGGATCTGCACTGATAAAACCTAAAATGCACAATGATGACCATATATCCATTGATTGGTCCTTTAACGTGTTTGTGTTTTATGTCAATTGTAAAACCCAAGACGTAGGATCCTACGAGAAAAAGTCTTCGCAGAAAATTCAACTGATGAATTCCAAACTGTACATGAGTGAACATGGCATGGTCCTGTTCAAAGTTAGGATTTCCTTTGTTAGGGGCAAGATCTTAAGATATTTTAATAGAATAGAAATAAAAGCTGTATTTGAAGAGCTTGCAGTGTCATATTGTGGATTTGCCAGTAGCAAATATTCGTTTTAGAATTGGACAATCAAAGATGACTATTTACCACGAAAGTGTTGATGTTCTCCTATTGTAAACTTCCCCTTTCTTCAGTAATATTATTTGCGTTTCCTAACAAGATTTCCGATACACAGAAAAACAAAATGAAATGACTATTTATGTACTGTTTGGATTCAATCTGTTTCTAGTATCTGATAAAAATTATGTTTTGATTTTCCCATATGGTCCTATTTTAAACCATATCCTGTGATCACAGCCATCTTTAATTTCCGATCTACACAAAAAAAAAAACATTTTGTAAAGGACAATCAAAGGAACATTTCGGCAATATTTACTGTCAAATGGTTTTGAGATTAAAGACAAGAATGATTTTGACATTTTTTACCATAATGTCCTATGTTAAATTTGCTCTGTGGTGGCAGCTATCTTGGATTTCTAATCAACACAACAAATTAGCATTTTGTAAGAGCCCACCCAACGATAATTCAGGTACAGGTTGGATTCAATCAAATTTATTATTTCTGAGAATTTTTTTTTTTTACATTTTCAATACGGTCTTATGTTAAAATTAACTTTGCCCTGTGGTGGCAGACATCGTATATTTTCAATATTGACACATACAAAAATCCCATTATTATTCTGCATAATGCATAATCTGAATATTGAAATGAATACAGGACAACATACTATATAAAAAGGGCACATACAAACAAACACTGTCTATAAGATGATAGTTTTTATTTTCCACCCAGTTCCACCAGAGTAATCTTTTCATCAATTACATAATTACATGAAATAATGATAAAAGTTCACAAAATATATTAAGTTTCCTGTTAATTACAGTTTTAATCTACTGCCATAAACACCATTCATCACTTTTTGTACAGACTCCAATATTCTATCTAAAGCCAACATCCATGTTGAACTGTCCATTCTCCTGATATGTCTAAATACAAAATAAAAATGCATCTCAAAAGCAGAAAATTGTCATTCCTAAAGGGTGGTATAACCTTTCATAGCATTTTCATTTTATTTCATTTTATCATTATTTTCTTTTATATTTATTTACCTACACAAAAATTAGTCTGACAGGAAGTCAATTTTAAATTGATACAAACAATACATAATATATGTAGAAAATACCCAATGTACATATCTGAAAAGTAAGGTGCAAATTTGCAGTAGTTTCTGGAAAAAAACTTGAAAATTGAATGCCCCCGTCTCAACCTTATCCACATCAACCCCCACCCCAATTTACTACCTTAACTTTTGGTTTGGTTCTGAGGAATGTGTAGGGGTATAATGCAAAGAAAACGTATTGAAGAGCCATAATGGATTTTCAATATAACTTAATTTCAAGGAATAGTATATTATTTATCGGGTATGATGTAGAAAACTTATGTATAGACTTTCAAAGGTGTTTGTGTCTTAATTTGTGTCTGTAAGACACGTACAATGCCCCCGCGGTTATAATTGCAAAAGGGTATACCAATGTTTTGCTTATTCAGCATCAAGCAGAAATGACTGAAATAAATGAATCTGTACCTAACAATGTGAAGGAGCGTTGTTTACACGTTAACAGGTTTCAGTGGCCAAGTTCATGCATCCATAATTTTGTAAAAAATTGTTGAAAGTCAAAATCCATAAAATATGCACACCTTCAGTGTAGGTACTAACTGTCTACAAAATATAAAAGGTTTAGCTCAAAAACTGTAGGAGGAGTTAGCCGGACAAACCATATATCCTATATGGATTTAGCAAAATCTGTCTAAGTTCATGCATCCATAATTTTGTAAAAAATTGTTGAAAGTCAAAATCCACAAAATTTGCACACCTTCAGTGTACGTACTAATTGTCTACAAAATATAAAAGGTCTAGCTCAAAAACTGTAAGAGGAGTTAGCCGAACAAACCATATATCCTATATGGATTTAGCAAAATCTGTCTAAGTTCATGCATCCATAATTTTGTAAAAAATTGTTGAAAGTCAAAATCCACAAAATTTGCACACCTTCAGTGTACGTACTAATTGTCTACAAAATATAAAAGGTCTAGCTCAAAAACTGTAGGAGGAATTAGCCGGACAAACTGCATACTAAGTGTGACGAACGGACGAACACACAGACTAGGGTAAAACAATATGCCCCCCTGACCAATAGTCGCGGGGGCATAAAAATATTGGATTCTGAAATATACAGATGAAGGTTAGACAAAGATGGGTAAAAAATAACAACAGGAAACATGGTCATTTTAGGACAGATGTCTTCATGTATATATATCTTTTTATAATCATTGGATCATTAATTTAGTCCCACCACTATTTACTGAAGTGCCTGTATCAAGCCAGGTAAGTGAGTGGTCATGTATATGTGTTAGGGGTATCAATTTTTGCCTCTTTCTATGATTTCTCAATTGGATATTAGGTTTGGTTTGGTTTATGGTGTTTAACGCCACTTTCAACAATATTTAAGTTATGTCGTGGCGGTCAGTTTTACTGGTGAAGGAAACCAGAGTACCCAGAGAAAACCACTGACCTGTCTCAAGTCACTGACAAACTTTATCACATAATGTTGTATCGAGTACACCTTGCCATGAACAGGGTTCAAACTCACATTTTTAGAGGTGATAAGCACTGATTGCACAGGTAGTTGTGAATCCAACTACCATACGATCACAACCGGGCCACTGATTGGATATTAGAACTGTTTTGACAGTGTGGTATATTTTTGTTTTTAATTTTAATATTACAACAAAAACAAAGAAATAATATGATATTGTTGATAGAATTACCTATTAAGAAACTTGATAACTAAATCCACTTGCTCCAAATTATGATCTAAAACAAGGCTTGTGAGATAATCTGTCATCACATCTTCATCATCCTTTTCAGGGTCTGGAATTAATAAGACATACTTAACAGTGGTAACATTAATTCTTATTTTTTAGTTGTTGTAAACTGAATGCAATGAAAATATATGTTCCATTTCAGATTCTAATGTTATCAGTAATTTGGATATTTCACTTTGATCTCACAGAACTGACTCTGATACTGAAAATTATCAGTCAGTGTGACATCAAATACATCATGACATTATTGATAAAAACATTAACATCAGTAGTGACATCAAATACATCATGACATTATTGATAAAAACATTAACATCAGTAGTGACGTCAAATACATCATGAAATTACTGATAAAAACATTAACATCAGTAGTGACGTCACATTACTGATAAAAACATTAACATCAGTAGTGACGTCAAATACATCATGACATTACTGATAAAAACATTAACATCAGTAGTGACATCAAATACATCATGAAATTACTGATAAAAACATTAACATCAGTAGTGATGTCAAATACATCATGAAATTACTGATAAAAACATTAACATCAGTAGTGACGTCAAATACATCATGAAATTACTGATAAAAACATTAACATCAGTAGTGACGTCACATTACTGATAAAAACATTAACATCAGTAGTGACGTCAAATACATCATGACATTACTGATAAAAACATTAACATCAGTAGTGACGTCAAATACATCATGCAATTACTGATAAAAACATTAACATCAGTAGTGACGTCAAATACATCATGAAATTACTGATAAAAACATTAACATCAGTAGTGACATCAAATACATCATGACATTACTGATAAAAACATTAATATCAGTAGTGACATCAAATACATCATGACATTACTGATAAAAACATTAACATCAGTAGTGACGTCAAATACATCATGAAATTACTGATAAAAACATTAACATCAGTAGTGACATCAAATACATCATGACATTACTGATAAAAACATCAACATCAGTAGTGACATCAAATACATCATGAAATTACTGATAAAAACATTAACATCAGTAGTGACGTCTAATATATCATGACATTACTGATAAAAACATTAACATAAGTAGTGACGTCAAATACATCATGAAATTACTGATAAAAAACATTAACATCAGTAGTGACGTCAAATACATCATGAAATTACTGATAAAAGCATTAACATCAGTAGTGACGTCAAATACATCATGAAATTACCGATAAAAACAATGTCAGTTTAGAAGATCTCATTTACTAGTATCACAGGTTGTCCTATTGAACTTGCTGCGATACTAGCGATAATTTCTCTCTCAACCTTCATAACTGTCGTCATTGTGAATATATCATTATCATTAACGTCCTATTGTAGTAAAATTTCACATGACTTTACATCATTGATCAATGTACTATTGTTTACAGCATATTTTAACCATTTGTGTTACTTTAGGTTGACAATAGTCCCAGAATGCAGTAGTTCCTGAAATGGACCATCAAAGGAACATTCCTACCAAATTTGGTTCTAATTGGTTGGCTTTGCTGCTGCTGCTTTATGGTGTTTAACACCACTTTCAGCAATATTTCAGTTATATCATAGCATGTCATTATATTGGAGGAGGAAACTGGAGTACCCAGAGAAAACACACCGACCTGCCGCAAGTCACTGACCAACTTTATCCCATAATCTTGTATCGAGTACACCTCAACTGAGCAGGGATCGAACTCACAACATTAGTTGTGATAGGCAATGATTGCATAGGTAGTTGTAAATCCAATTACAATACGATCACGACCACGACCACGGCAGCCCCTGGTTCTAATTGACCTAGTGGTTTGAGAGAAGAAGATAAATATATAAAAGTTTACAGATAACGACAGATAATGAAGACGGACCCCAAGTTAAGATAATACCTCATATGACCCTTTGGGTCTGTTGATCTCAAAACAACAAATCAATTACCAATATAAATATATATCAAAAGAATTCAAACTAGATTTCGCAATGGTTTTGTAATAATGGATGTATATTTTTCAATTATTTTAGAATATTTGGTATATTATAGGTTACCATTAGATGTATGAAGCCACTCTTTCAGCAATTCTCTGATCTCTTTTATAGTAACAGCTCCACAAAGGTTCACTGATGTTTTCACTGTTTCTGGTATGATATGAGAGCTCTTCACTGGTTCTTGTACAGTGTGTGAGCTGTTCACAGGAGCTTTAACCGTACTGGATGGTTCTACATCAATCACATCATCAGATATTGTGATAATGTTTGTAGATTTTACCTGTTAAATAAAGCATTACATATAGAATGTACCTGTTAAATAAAGCATTACATATAGAATGTACCTGTTAAATAAAGCATTACATATAGAATGTACCTGTTAAATAAAGCATTACATATAGAATGTACCTGTTAAATAAAGCAATACATATAGGATGTACCTGTTAAATAAAGCATTACATATAGGATGTACCTGTTAAATAAAGCAATACATATAGGATGTACCTGTTAAATAAAGCAATACATATAGAATGTACCTGTTAAATAAAGCATTACATATAGGATGTACCTGTTAAATAAAGCAATACATATAGGATGTACCTGTTGAACCAACTGTTACTTGTATAATGTACTTGTGCATATTGTTATTCATAACAGCATGCATATATTCAATATGTGTATGAACATTCAAATGTTATGCATGCTATCTTCAAAATACATGTACCTTTCAAACAGAAAGTGTTGATATGATGCCATGTTTTGTTACAATGTTATCGCCAGGTTTGTAACTACATTAATACGACGGGTGCCACTAGTGGAGCAGGAACTGCTTACCCTTCTGGATCACTCGCCCCCACTTTTTAGTGGGGTACGTGTTACTCGATCTTTTAGAGTTATGTGTATGTTTTGTAGATCGTTGTGTTGTCTGTTCTTCTTCGAATTACGGATTCTGATTACCCCTTTGGTATCTTCAAACTCTTCTTAATGTGTCAAATTCAACACCAATAGTTCATGGCATTTAATTTTATTCTGTTCTAACAAACTTTAACAGCTCAAAGGAAATACCTCTTTTGAAATGTATTAGCATAGGTATCTCTTTTGAAATGTATTAGCATAGGTATAACAGTATTACATTTGAAGAGTTGCCAAAATCAATTGGGGATTTGATGGTGGCAGATCTTCATTTTATAGGCTTGTGTCTGCGTCACTAATTCACCAATAAAACTTCATTTTCCATCACCCAATCCAATTGACGCTGGCAACTCTTCAAATACAATACTGTAATTTTTCCTTATTTAAATCTAATATTGTAAAGCAAAAATTGTTATCTCTCTTAGCCTGCCTTTGGTATTAAATCTATGTACAGTAAGTACCCTTATTTATTTATTTTTTTGTCAAAGAAGATAACCAATGTTTTCTGTTGGTTATGTGATTGATTGATTTTTATTGATTTATTGTGTTTAATGCCACTTTCAGCAATATTTCAGCTATTTCATATCGACCAGTTTTAGTTGTGGAAGAAGCCGGAGAGAACCACTGACCATGGGAAAGCAACTGGTAAACTTTATCACTTGCAGTTGCGAGTCGAGTGCACCCTTTTTTTTTAATTTACAAAGCCCAGCACGAACCCACGCCGTATTGGTGGTAGGCTTGTATGAGTTGTTAGGTAATCCAACTACCTAACTCATTGAGCCACCCAGGTCCCTCGAATTATATTTAATTTTAATGTAATCCAACTACCTAACTCATTGAGCGACCCAGGCCCCTCAATTTAAATTTAATTTCAATGTAATCCAACTACCTAACTCATTGAGCCACCCAGGCCCCTCGAATTATATTTAATCTTAATGTAATCCAACTACCTAACTCATTGAGCCACCCAGGCTCCTCGAATTATATTTAATCTTAATGTAATCCGGAGAGAACCACTGACCATGGGAAAGCAACTGGTAAACTTTATCACTTGCAGTTGCGAGTCGAGTGCACCCTTTTTTTTTAATTTACAAAGCCCAGCACGAACCCACGCCGTATTGGTGGTAGGCTTGTATGAGTTGTTAGGTAATCCAACTACCTAACTCATTGAGCCACCCAGGCTCCTCGAATTATATTTAATCTTAATGTAATCCAACTACCTAACTCATTGAGCCACCCAGGCTCCTCGAATTATATTTAATCTTAATGTAATCCAACTACCTAACTCATTGAGCCACCCAGGCCCCTCGAATTATATTTAATCTTAATGTAATCCAACTACCTAACTCATTGAGCCACCCAGGCCCCTCAATTTATATTTAATTTTAATAAATACATCATTATTAACACATCACATCTTATTTTAGAATAGTATATTTTATGGTTTATGGTGTTTAATGCCACTTTTAACAATATTTCAGTTATATTGTGGCGGTCAGTTTTATTGTTGGAGGAAACCAGAGTAGCCGGAGAAAACCACTGACATTCGAACTCATGTTAGTGGTAATAGGCACTGATTGCACAGGTAGTTGTAAATCCAACTGCCATATGACCACGACAGCCCATAGTAAATTTTAACTTTGGCATATGTTGTGGTATTTTTTTGTGTTCAGTGATTAGAGATAAGAGGTGTTCATTTTGTTGATATTGGTGGAATTGTTGACCATCACTGTTTAAACTTTCTTTTGTTTTGTTGATATTGGTGGAATTGTTGACCATCACTGTTTAAACTTTCTTTTGTTTTGTTGATATTGGTGGAATTGTTGACCATCACTGTTTAAACTTTCTTTTGTTTTGTTGATATTGGTAGAATAGTTGACCATCACTGTTTAAACTTTCTTTTGTTTTGTTGATATTGGTGAAATTGTTGATCATCACTATTTAAACTTTCTTTTGTTTTGTTGATATTGGTAGAATAGTTGACCATCACTGTTTAAACTTTCTTTTGTTTTGTTGATATTGGTGGAATTGTTGACCATCACTATTTAAACTTTGTTTTGTTTTGTTGATATTGGTAGAATAGTTGACCATCACTGTTTAAACTTTCTTTTGTTTTGTTGATATTGGTGAAATTGTTGATCATCACTGTTTAAACTTTCTTTTGTTTTGTTAATATTAGTGGAATTGTTGACCATCACTATTCAAACTCTCTTTTTTAATAGCATACCTCTGTATTTTTCTTTCCGGACACAGCTACATCAATCTTAGGTTGTTTCTTGGAAACAAATTCCAACTTCTTTGGTTTTCCTTTACCTGGCCGTCCTTTGGGTACTTTGAATGTTGGGCTATTTTTCTTCCCTCTTCCAGGTGATTTGTTTTTTGCAGGAGAGGTCAGTTTTACATAATCATGTGTTTTCTTATTAACAGGAGATTTTTCGTTTTCAGCACCACCTTCATTGTCCTGGTGGGCATAAGCATTTTTAATCTCTCTTTGTATCTCCTCTGGTAGAGCATTAAAACAGCTTTCGTCAAGCTGGAAAAAATGCATATAGAATGGAAAGTTGAGATATATTTAAGATGATTGTTACAAAATTTAAATCTAAGATTATATCTTTTTACACAAGAATGTATGCCCCCCTCCCCAGATTCTTTCATTTTTGGAGAAGATACCTTGTAATTCCCATTTAAAATGTAGTAGATGGGCATACAAACTTCTGATCAAATATTCTAAATCCAAAAAGGGCAATCTGATATAATGATATGGTACTAACTAAGTATGCAAAGTTTTGAGGAATTCCCATTTAAAATGTAAAAGGAGTTGTCATACCAACCTAAGTGATAAACAGACGGAAAGGACGTCAAACAAATTTTTACCACTATCATTCCTATAAATTTCTATGGTGTCAGTAGATATATCTTGTTCATTGGATTGCTGGATTCAACCACGTACCTTATTTATTCAATCATGTAATTATCAAAATCAAATGTAGAACAAAGGAATCGGTTACAAGAACCCTATACCTGGGACAATGATGGAAGTGGCACAATGGATCTACTGTCATCAACTTGATTCTGGTCTATGATTGGTTGTATATCTTGTTGACTTGACCAATGAGAACATCCTGGATTATCACTACTGGCAGTAGAAGCAGGATTTCCACTACCCATACACGTTTTATTAGATTTCTTTTTTCTCGTCTCCATTTCATTCGTAATTTGTCGACGTATATCTGCTGGTAACTCATTCAAGACATCTGGATCTATCTATAAAAAGGGATGTAACTCTGGTAAGATTTGTCAAAAAATGATCGCTATCGAACTTGACCTAGATATTCATGAGATACACTTACATACCAAACCTAGTTTAAATCTGTCTATTTGTTCCCAAGTTATCATCTGGAAACCAAATATTTAGCAATTTTGAGGTATAAAAAGGGGCACTACTCTAGTAAAAATGGTCGTAAAATTGTCATTATCGAACTTGACCTAGATATTCATAAGATACACTTACATGCCACACCTAGCTTCAATCTGACTTTTCATTCACAAGTTATCATCTGGAAACCAATTCGGGACGGACGACACCCATTTCTATAGTCCCCTTCAACGAAGCGTCAGGGGACAAATAACATTACAAAACTGGTTTAAGAATAGGATTAAGGTTATGGTGTTCAATTCCACTTTCAACAATATTTCAGTTATATCATGGTGGTTAGTTTTATTGGTGAAGGAAACTGGAGTACCCATAGAAAACCACCGACCTGCCGCAGTTGTAAAATAAAATAGTGTCCTCCAGACAAAATATCATATGAAATATTGTTCATGGACATTATTTCATAATGAAATAGTGTCCTGGACATTATTTCATAATGAAATTGTGTCCTCCATCATGAGATATTGTCCATTCTTACTGGACATTATTTAACTATGAAATAATGTCCGACATCAACTGGATATATGATATTTTTATGCTTCACATATTTATACTATACTTTATTTCAAAATATAAGAGATTTCTTTGTCATAGAAATGATATTTATTACACTATATTTGATTCAATTTGAAATATATTAACAAACAATGTCCAAGTTTTGAATTAGAATTAGAATTATCTCCCTTTGTTAGGACACAGTTTAACTATATTATATATTGTCCTCTAAAATGATATTATACAGTCCAGATAAAGGACAAAATATCATAGATAAGACAAAATTCCATGACAATATAATCATAAAATATTGTCCTGGAGGACATAATTTTGCTTTACACAGTCACTGACTGCATTAACTGACATACATTTTTTAATGTAACATGTCTATATATATATATATATACACTATCGTTAAATTATTTGACAGAATGGATTTTTCAAAGCAAAGGTGAAGGTGATGAAGAGTCCATTTTGAACAAAACATATCAACAATGGTATGTTTATTGAGGATTTGGCAAGGCGACGTCATTATAATGTCACAATATTACACATAAAAAAAAAAAAAAAATTACGAATCGTCAATAAATCCTATTTCATTCCCTTAACATATCAGGGGCTGTGGTGGTCATATGGTAGTTGAATTTACAACTACCTATGCAATCAGTGCCTCTCACCACTGCTATGAGTTCGAATCTTATCAGGGCGAGATGTACAACATTATGTGATAAAGTTTGTCAGTGACTTGCAACTGGTCTATGGTTTTCTCTGGGTCCTCCAGTTTCCTTCACCAATAAAACTGACCGCCAAAATACAACAGAAGCATTGTTGAAAGTGGCATTAAACACCATCAAACAAACATAGAAAGAGACAAAATTTACAAATTGTCAATAAATCATATGGCATTCTCTTAACATATTAAAATATTTATTTTCCTTGCCTGTGAAGGTGATGGAAAATAGTCTGTAGGTGTAGCAGTCCTGATCCTTGTTGACTCTGGTGTAACTGGTACCCCTGGTGGTGTCGTCTCGAGGTTTAATGATGGTAGTTGAGTATTACCTGTTGAAACTGGGGAAGTCTCAATATTCAAAGACGGTAGTGGGGGCATAACCAAAAGATTTTTCCTCCTTAAAAATAAATAAACAGTAAGTCAACAATTTCACAAAGAAACGCTTGATTAGTAACCACCACTCATACCCCAGAATCGTCCGAGCAGAACTGTGTATTAATTGAATGTGACATTCTGATTGGATGCTTTTCTCATTGGCTAATCAAATATATATACAATATACGTACATTGTCGGTAAATATAAAATTTATTTGTACAAGCTTTAGAAACAGGCTGAGTAGCGAGCCTTTGGCGAGCTTTTCAGGCCTGTTTCGCAGCGAGTACAAATTAATTTTATATTTAACGACAATGTACGTATCTTGTGTTTATCCTGCAATGTCAAAAAAGTCGGAAAACTTGTCAGATTTAAACAAAAACGACAGAAACAAGCGTCATTCCTCGCCTTTCATAAATGTTGTCAAGGGTGTCTTCTTCGTAGACCGCGTTACATTAGTACTGGTTTCTTACTTGTCTGCGCCCTCCGCTCTATACATTGCTACAGGGTACCAGGAAAGCTTATTCGTAGGCTGAAAAGTTTATTCGTCTAGTATGAAAGTTTATTCGTATAGTACGAATAAAGCAAAAATTTATTCGCATAGCATATTTGTACAGCAAATGTACTGATTGCAGGATAAAAATAAAGTTATGATGGAATATAATTATAAAACAAACCATGAATACATGTACATCTGTTACGACATAGCTGATATTGAAAACACAAATTTCATTTAAAAAATAGAAGATTTATTTGTACATCTGAATGTTTCACTGAAAATTATTTTATATAATTTCTGAAGAATTACTTCAATAATATTTGATTTTTCATAAAGTATGTTTAAATTTTTATTTTTTTAAATATCGGTTTTTTTTTCCATTAATAATGTTACCTTGCCATGTCTTCAACTAAGTCCTGTGTTTTATCAGAACA
Source organism: Gigantidas platifrons (assembly GCA_002080005.1). Classification (NCBI taxonomy): domain Eukaryota; kingdom Metazoa; phylum Mollusca; class Bivalvia; order Mytilida; family Modiolidae; genus Gigantidas; species Gigantidas platifrons. Next base: position 354,484 of record MJUT01044425.1, on the reverse strand, counting down.
TGTCTTATTCTTCTGATAATCATTTCCAGAGTTAGTCAAGATAACTTCTTCATCTTTATTTTTAGATTCTGATGTTGCAGATAATGAAGCAGGTTTCTTATTGTGTGTTAGAAAGTTTTTCATCATGTTTTCACTTGACTTCTCTTTGTCTTGAGGAATTATCTCCACTGATTGGACAGGTCTGGTGTTACTATGAACTACAGGTGAAGATACTCCACAGGTCTTGTTTTCTGTAGCTTTCGTAATATCTTGGAAATAAATCGAGTGAAATTTTTTTGCAAAATAATCTGTATACAAATTACATGTATATGCAAATTACATGATAATTCAAAGCTTTCAATATTTTCAAGTATATCAGCACTTCAATATTTACAGACGGTACTTTTTTCAAATTAAAATTTGGACATTTGTCATGAATATTTTATACAACACTCGCTGAAATGAGGTACAGAGAACCACCTTAAATGGGTAATAATTACTGGTACAGCTCATTTTTTAAATTAATCAATCTCCATTCATTTAAAAACTATGTATTGTATTTTTCAATAGATAGTAAACTAACAAAGAGAGTGAATTTAGAACTATGTCAAGTTATTTATATCTATATTTATTTCATTATAAAATAATTACATTACTTGTGTTTCATTGAAATGTTACAATATGATTGGTTATGAAGTGGTCACATGATTATAAAAGAGATGTTTCACATCCAAATGAAACTCAAACCTGAACTTGCACGTGCCTCCATGACGACGTCAGATGTAAGCAATCAATGGCGTAGTAATTTCCAACAGCAAATAATCTAACACAAATAAAATTCACAACGAAAAATTCAACTATATTAAATTTTGGTGTGATTTAAATATAATTATAAGAAATGAATGCATTCTTTTGAAGTTTCATTGGGGTATGAAAGCGTTGATCGAACTACATTTTCAACATTGAAAATGTACTTCGGTCAACGCTTTCATACCCCAATGAAACTTCAAAAGAATGCATTCAATTCTTAACAGATTTGTCACTCAAATCTTACAGCAGTAAATACAGTGACAGTATAATGACAGGTTCCATGTCACATTTTCTTCTAACCTACCTTGTTTTGCCACAGTAAAGTTCAGGATACTAGCAGGACCCTTTGCAGTCTTAGAACCAACAACAGCAGGTTCTAGTCTCTGTATTTGTATACCCACACCTCTTAGGTCCTGTACAGGTAAATGTTGATGTTTCAGTATTGTCAGACATTCCTTGGCTATTATCTTAGGATCATCTGTTGCTAATGGTAGGGTGGATGACTTAGAAATATGGTTACATAATCCATGTCCTATAGTAAATCAGATACATTGTACATATCAGAAATAATTTCTTATACATCTAATTAAATGTCCTATCTACGGGGGGGGGCATTGTGGTCATGATCGCATAGTAGTTGGATTTACAACTACCTGTGCAATCAGTGCCTATCATCACTAAAGTTGTGAGTTCGAACCCTGTTCATGGCGAAGTGTATTCGATACATTATGTGATTAAGTTTGTCAGCGACTTGCGCGGCAGGTCTGTGGTTTTCTCCAGGTACCTCCACCAATAAAACTGGCCGCCACTATATAACTGAAATATTGTTGAAAGTGGCGTAAAACACCATAACCATAACCTATCTACTAATAATCAACTTAAATTCGTCATTCAAGTTGTGTACACGATCACATGGTAGTTAGATTTACGTACATCTATCATCACTAAAGTTGTGAGTTTGATTCTCACCTATGTGGTATAATTTTTCAGTGACTTGTGGCAGACAGGCAATTATCTCCATTCCTTAATCATAAAATGAATTACAATATAACTGAAATATTGTTGAAAATGGCATTAAACACCAATGACCCTACCTAACTCTAAAGAAACAATCTTCAATCTTAACATGCATTTATGTTAATATTTTAATGAAGCTCTGAATGAGTAGGAATTTGTGGAAAACAAGATGGCAGACAATTTTTACATCCACCTTTTCATCAAACTATATTTTCTATGAAAATTTTAAATTGAAACCAACCAAACTACAAATCGTAAGAAAGGAAGAAAAAAAGAAAAAGTTGTACCTAGTTTACATTAAAGGCAGATACATGCATTATTAAAAATGATGGATGACGAATGCCAGAGGTGACATTCTGACTCTGGAATAATTAAGCTTCTAATTTTGGTTACATATATATATACTAAACAATGCCATAAAAAATTGCAATTTTTCATACCCATAAATTTAGCTGTTTCTTTTGGAGCATCTTCCCTTCTGATCATTAGTTTAAGTGTAACAGTTTTCCCTTTCATACTGATTTTCTTTAATCTGTTATGGACCTCGTCTGATAATTCTGTTAGAAATTTATCAGCGTCATATTCCTAACAATATTCAAATTAATTTTCAAAAGATAAAATATATATTATACATGTATATTTTCTAAACAGTATGTTCATAATGTAGGGTTATGCTACCCAAAGGAACGGTCATTACCGTGGTCATATTGTAGTTTGGTTTACATTTATGGCAAGGTGTACTTGATACATCCTTATGATACATTTCTATCGTATACTGTATTTACATATTTACATGATGTAGGCTAATACTTTGGTCTTATTCAGTAATCATTTAAGAAAGAAATGAGGCAAAAATCAATCATTTCTATGCAGTATTTATTTTCTCTGTGATCAACTGTGACGTCAGATCAAAACATGCTTATAAAAAATTGACGTTCAAACTAGTGATTTTTTATAGGTCTAGCCGTTCTACTCAACCATCTGCTATTCACTATGTTATGACCATGATTTGGACTTTGTGCAACCTGACCAAAAGGGAAGAAACTTACATTCTTAAACCTTATTCCATAATTGATTTCAGCTGAAACAGATTTTCTTTCCTGTTCTAATTTGATTTGTCTGTCATCTTGTCCTCTGCAATATTTGTATAAAGACTGTCCTGTTTTAGGACCAAATTCCTTCTGTAGTGCTCCTAGAGACAGACTCTGTAAGTCTCCACACGTAGAAACAGACATGGACTGCAATCTCCGTGACAATGACCAACCCACACCTATTAATAAAGTAGAGATAGCTCAAAATGTCTTTTTTCCACAAACAATAAGCAATTAAAATCCTTAAAAATATAATTTTTTTACAGCATCTTCGATCATGATCATATCAAAATCCATAAATTATGTTGAAATGGCAAAAAAAACATGTCTCATGGCAAGGTCATGAGGAAGGTTCTTGATATTAGCTGATAAAAAAAAGACATAAAGATATCAGAATTCTTTGAAAGACATTGGTTAATAATAAAATCAACTTTAATAATAAAATGGACATGACACCAACTATTTACTTTAGTTATAGTCGATATTTCCAGTATCAAGTCAGTACACACTGTATAGTGATACTAAGTAATTACGGTATTTTTCATTGAAGGGTGAAGCCCTGAGATGAGAGCTGACTGAGAAACATCCTCGAGTTTTAAAAAACATCTTTAATTATTTTATCTCTATTTTGTATTCATAATTAAATAATTTTTGTTGAGATACTGACATTTTTTTAAACACAATTACTATTTTATATCGTTAATCACTTATTATCAAGGATTTGGTAATGTGACGTCATTATAACGTCACATTGTGTTTATCACGAGACTACTCAGTTACTGGCGATAATTTTCCATCTCACTCTACTAGCCTGAGATGGAAAATTCTCAGATAGCAAGATCAAAGGAAAATACCACAAAATAGCGATAAATGTCAATATCAGACGTTAATTTCAAAGAGAAAATGTACCAATTATTGTTATTACCTAATAGTATATTAATATCTTTCTATTGGAATATTTTAGTTTTAACCATATTTCACTTTTAATTTGTCTATCGGACAATAGAACGACGGTTCTATTGCCCGCTGTAGCTGTAGCGTTCTATTGCCAGCGACCTTTTGACCCGCTTTATGATTGGTCAATTACGTCTCATGAATATTCATTAACTCGACCAAATCTTTATCAGTGCGTCTAAATTCCAAATGTAATAAAACATTCGAATGATAACTCATAATTTGTTATTGTTAACTGTTTTGAAAAATACAATTTAATTACTTTATTCTTATCTCTCTATCCCAAAACTTTGAAAGTACAAAAATATGCATCCCAAAACTACTATTAAGTATTAAAACAGTTATTTAATGTGTAGCCAGGCAATAGACCAGAATTTTTTTCCCTCGGTACTGGGAACAGCTCTAGTGTTCTATTGCCCTCAGACGTTGGTTTCGGGCAATAGAACACTTGAGCAGTTCCAAGTACCTTGGGAAATATATTCTGGTCTATTGCCTGGCTACACATTAAATAACTGTATAATATAACCTTGATACAGACATCTCATTTTATTTTTTTAAATTAATTTGAGTTTGCTATTAATATACCCATTAAGGTGAATACTTTCATTTTATATATTGTGCATGAAACTGTTGATTTTCACACTTCAGCTTTCAAATTTTAGATCTTTTCTAAAAAAAATATATACAGTCCATCAAATTAGTCAGCCCACTTCAAACTGTATTTAACTGTCCCGATTTCTTACTATTATCCTGATGCGAGCCCTGTGGTTGTTTCCAATTTATATATGTGTAAAGTGTAGAATTGGATAGTCCCACGTGTTCATTAGCATCTACTGTAAATTCAGAAATTATTGCGATGTTTTTATTATTGCGAAAAATGCGACCGAAGTGAAATCGCAATAATTAAACCTCGTATTTCAGAATCATATGTATCCATTTGTACTAAAGGACTTCATGCTTCGCAATAATAAAAATTGCAATCTGTGAAAATTTTTGAAGATCGCAATAATAAATGAACGCAATAATTTCCGAATTTACAGTATATGCTTTCTAACTAAGTGATGTTATATATTGCATACAATGCAATGGAAAGAAGGATCACATAAAAAATAGTATAATATTATTTTTACCTGGAATATCTTTTACTGATTGTTCCTTCATAAAATCTATTACATCTCTTGACTTTAAATGATATTGGCCATTTGGTTTGGCCTTTCTTGTTGCCATTTTTGCCTGCAAAATGTTGCTACCTACAAATCAAAACATACATCAATAATACATGACTTAACATTTATGGCAAATTATTGTGAAATCCAGAAAGGTTTACTGATGTTTTTAGTTTTGGTTGGTTGGTTTCATGGTGTTTAACGCCACTTTCAACAATATTTCAGTTATATCGTGGCGGTCAGTTTTATTGGTGGAGGAAACTTGAGAATACCACCGACCTGCCACAAGTCACTGACAGACTTTACCACATAATGTTCTACGCCTCACCCTGAGTAGGAGTCGAGCCCATGACATCAGTGGTGATAGGCACCAATTGCATAGGTAGTTGTAAATCCAACTACCATATGATCACGAAAGCCTCTTTTAGTTTGGGAGTTAAAAGGACCATAATTCATATTCATACATCAAAGAAAAACAGTCCTATAGTCTACTGTTGATAAGTAGTCCACTCTTTATTGCTGGTATATTATTATTGCAATGTTGTTTGATGTTTCTTTAATTTATGTTTTCAAGAGTAACAATGACCTACTTGAGATACAAATAAAGACTGCGTGATATGCCTATTTAGTAGTGGGCAAAATCATATAATAGTCATTTATGTTAATTAAGGGTAACAATTTTTGATTAACAGAAGATGTGAAATGTATCAATCTGTAAAGAACTGATGATGTCCACTTTGTACTAAACCAATGCCATAGCTGAATTTTTATAGTGTTAGCTCTCTGAAACAACAGACTATGGTTAGACATGCTGCAGATGTAATGGTGAGCATGCTTGCTTCGAGGGCGGTAGATTGTGGGTTTGAGTCCTGATTGGGTCGAACCAAAGACTATAAAATTAGTATTTGTTGCTTCTCCACTACGCATGCAGCATTAAGGAGTAGCAAAGGATGGTTGGCTCGGAATGTCTGAGTGGAGTGACATGTCTAACCGAGGACTGTTGTTTCAGAAAAATCCAACTAAGCGTGTTGGTCTGGTACAAAGTGGACCTCATCATCATCTCATTGAATTTAACTTGTTCTCGCCACAATATAGCTGAAAAATTACTTCACTCAATGTGTAAAGATTTAGAGAAATTAGCATACTTTTGTAATATATTGACTAAGAGATAATGTGAAATAAGTCCAGAAAACATTTTAGTTGTTCTGCACACACAATTAAATTAATATTATCTAACTGTTTCAACATATTACACAATAAATTACATTCATTAGAATTAGAAAGGCAAAAATACCTAATCCAGCCGATGCATGACACTTAGTCTTCTGGTAAATTTCCTGCCTCAATAAGGAAGCTAGATCTAAGGGTTCTGCTCCAGTGTCTGACAATATATCTGTACAATCTACTAGCATTTCATCACAGCTTACAGCCTCTATGTCATGTGTATAACTGTAATAGAAAAACATCACAGCTTACAGCCTCTATGTCATGTGTGTAACTGTAATAGAAAAACATCACAGCTTACAGCCTCTATGTCATGTGTGTAACTGTAATAGAAAAACATCACAGCTTACAGCCTCTACATCATGTGTGTAACTGTAATAGAAAAATATCACAGCTTAGAGCCTATGTCATGTGTGTAACTAATAGAAAAACATCACAGCTTACAGCCTCTATGTCATGTGTGTAACTATAATAGAAAAACATCACAGCTTACAGCCTGTCATGTGTGTAACTGTGATAGAAAAATATCACAGCTTACAGCCTCTATGTCATGTGTGTATCTGTAATAGAAAAATATCACAGCTTACAGCCTCTGTTATGTGTGTAACTGCGATAGAAAAACATCACAGCTTACAGCCTCTATGTCATGTGTGTAACTGTAATAGAAAAACATCACAGCTTACAGCCTCTATGTCATGTGTGTAACTGTAATAGAAAAATATCACAGCTTACAGCCTCAATGTCATGTGTGTAACTGTAATAGAAAAACACCACAGCTTACAGCCTCTATGTCATGTGTGTATCTGTAATAGAAAAACACCACAGCTTACAGCCTCTATGTCATGTGTGTATCTGTAATAGAAAAACACCACAGCTTACAGCCTCTGTCATGTGTGTAACTGTAATAGAAAAACATCACAGCTTACAGCCTCTATGTCATGTGTAACTGTAATAGAAAAACATCACAGCTTACAGCCTCTGT